>BQNB010039366.1:0-48109 GCA_026074375.1 Tanacetum coccineum | reverse complement strand
AAACAAATGACGAAAAGTGTCTAATGGCTAAAGCTTCAAATGAGGTACTTTCCGAAACCGAATTTTTTAGTGATGACCAATCATTACTAGACGAAAACGACTTAGTTAGTGAATATAGTAGACTATGCAAATTAGGACTAAAAGTCATGGCTAAAAATAAAACTCTAAAACAAGCTAAAACAGAATTAGAAAATGAAGTACTAGAATTAAAAGATAGACTATCTAGGTTAGAAAAAGGTAAGGAAGTAATTGAAGAATGTAAATTATGTCAAGACCTTAAGCTTGAAAATGAGAAGCTTAGAAAAGAAATATCTAGGCTTAATCAATTTAATGATAGTAGCCACTCACTTAAGAAAATAATAAATTCTAAAAAAACTTCCGGAGATAAATCCGGGTTAGGTTTTAATTTTACCAAAGAGTCATCTTGTGAAACCAAACAAGTAAAGTTTGTAAAAGCTCAAGAAGTCGAGTCGAAAGAAAAATTGATAGAATCAAATTCAAAACCAAAATTTATACTTATAAACAATACTAAAATTCCTATTGCAAACGATGATGAGGTAACCATTTTTCACAAACCCTCATTAAAACTCAGTGTCGAATTTACTAACCAATAAGGTCTAAAACTCCACCGCCAAGAATGAATAATAGTCCTCGACCTCAGTCTGTACACTCAACCTAGGAGGAGACCAAGGTAGGCAAAACTATCTAATACATATTATAGGAATCATTCACATCCACTTAGTTTAACTCAATATGGTAGTTGGTTCTCCATATATGTGCCAAACAACTACAATGTAAAACAATTTCCAGGAAACAATAACTTCAGATTACATGAGTTGGGGACCAATGGCTAAGCCATCGCAACTTGAAGTGGTGTGTTCTTTATAAAATTTCATTTGTATTCGGTTTAAGAAAATTCATGATAAGGTTCTCATGACCTTATTCTTTGACATTATGAAGTCATTGATGAAGATAATTCCAAAGACTAAGGTACGCCTCACTTTTCATCTTCGTAGAATATAATGTCTATGTGTTACTATGATGTTGTAGTATAATTAGTTCTTAGAAAATAGTGTAGTCTCTAGAGATACTATTTGTTGGTTCTCTAGCTTTAAAGAGATTAGTTCACTATGAACTATTCTTTCGTATAGATTATAGTCATACGTCTACAAAATGGAAATCTTCTATGACCACGTAGCAATCTCACGTAGATGAAGAAGAGCAAGCTAGTGGTTAACAAATAACATAGAAGTAGGATTAGTCGAGCAAAGATCATAGACAAACTATGGATGAAACAAACTCCCTTCAACCTTGACGATCGCCTCGGATCCGTGTCAACCATCATCTACGTCTATCGGAATCAACTTGTTGAAATCTTCAACTACGTCTTATTATTTCATTATCTTCGCTATTCATTCTTGTCTCACCTCAAATCACCTCATGTATTGACATCTTGATTATCTCGTCCGAAATAGTCAAAGAAACTTTTTAATTAAACAATAAGTTAATTAAAAAATGTCAATACTCATTCTCACAAAACTGGCCAAAGTTTGAAGAAAACTTTTTGTTCTTAGGAGGGCGACCCCCTTAAAATTAAGGAGACCAGCAGTGTAAAGTGGGTGGCCCTCTTAATTAATTAAGGGGACCGCCTATCTGGAAAAACAAACACCCATTTACAGACGAATCTTTATGCCAAACACATCATTTTTTTCATTCCTCTTCGCCTAATTAACCAAAATTCGCAAGGGGCTTTCACTAACAAGACAATCAACAACATCTATTGTAAGTTTTCCATAATTTTTTTCATTTGATTTCATCCAATTTTGCTCTTTATCAAAATTGGGTGTTCTTCATTATTTTCATACTTTTTATTTTGGTCTAGGAACACTGCAACCTTGATAGGATTGAATCAAAACACTTATTGAGTCAATTTTTTTTAAGAACATGTATGCTTATGAACATACGGCCGAACTTTCGCATATATGCATTTCTAAACTTACACATTGTCGATTAATACCAAAACATGTTAAAAATAATCAAGTGTTGATTATCTAAACTTATGTATATATTTTTCAAATCAATGAGTAATATTTTATAAAAATAAAGGAGTGTTTGGTTCGTTTCTTAGGATCAATTTTTAGAGTCGAAATGACCATCACTATAGTTTTGTCACTCGTATAAACACTTAACTAACTTGTATAAGTCATCAAAATATATAATTCATATATATATTGATACATTTTATGAAAAGTATAAAATAAAGGGGCGTTTGGTTTAACATTTTAAAACATGTTTTTAAGTCAAAACAAACACTATTTAACCTTTGTCAAAGTCAAAAATAATAAACTTATACTTGTCAACAAAATATACACTTAACGCAAAATTTTCCATAAACTTAGAACACATTTTGTATTAATAAGGGAGTGTTTGGGTTATTGTCTTGATGTTGAAATATATAACTAATATATACTCTTCGACATCCTAGATTATGTCAAAAATAAATTAAGGAACATATGGATCACTTCTTAGGTTTTTACTTTTAGAGTCGAAGTAATCCTTGTCCCACATTTGTCAAAACTTTATTTTCTTAATTATATTTGTTTTACATCTTATGTTGTTGATAACTTGTTTAGGTGACAAAATGACAAAAGCTACTACCACCGATATATCTCTCACTAAATCCTACATCCCAAAATGTCCAAAATTCCCAACATCTCCCCTACCATTGCCCAATTCTACAAACCTATTGAAAACCACAACATTCACGAAGGTCGTGTTGTTGATCAAGCCTACTACAAATCTAACAACATTGAGCGTCTCTTTATGAACATTCGCTTTAATTGTCTCTTTCAAATCAACGAACTGATTGTTCCAAGATTTATTCTAGACTTCTATAGTCAAGTCACAGTACAAACCGATGAATATGGCTATCTTGTTATCTCTTTTATGATTCAACAAGAATTCATAACTCTTACTCTCGCTCAATTCAGTCAAATCCTCAAAATTCCATACAATGGTCAAGCCGTTTTTACAAACGAATGGGACCTTGCATCCCTTGAGTATTCTCAAGAAACCGAGGGACCATATTGCACCAAACTTCCTACTCCCGACGACACTCGTCGACTTCTTGAATTGGAACGTGTCGTGGTAGACTGTACCATCAAAAGTCAAACGGTCTCTCTCAATCCAAATTAAATTCTCACCAAAGAATTAAGCCCCGACATGAAGCAATGGGAATAACTCATTCGAGAGAATATGTTCGGACTAGGAGAACATCGAGACCGTCTCCCCGCTTGTCTTGCTGATATGTTGTATTGTGTTATTGCCGAGGAACAATACAATCTTGCTTATTTCTTCGTCAAAAGAATCCAATGTGCTAGAGATACTGCAACCGCAAATCTTCCATATGGCATGTTTCTTACTCGTCTTTATCGACACGTCATGGAAACGTATCCTCATCTTAATAATGGCATCTATAACATTATTGAGAGAGTCATGCGTCCTCTTGTCCTAAAACAATCTCGACGACCTCGAAGTGATCATGGCAAGGCGCGCCATTCCGTCTCCTCTTCGTCCTCTCATCATCAAGGCATGTTATCTCATCAATATGATGATGATGATGACGATGTCAAAACTTCTCTAGCAAGTACTCCATCTCCTACCACTTATCTTAACTCCCTTAATCCACTCAACTACCAAAACTACCATATGCCTTCTACTTCCAAACAAATCGATGCAACTCTCTTTGAACGACAAACCACCTTGCTCAACCAAACGCAACAAATGCATAAGGAGATGCGCGGAGGGTTCAAGTCATTTGGAAAGGCACTAAAAGGAGTGTTTAGCAAGAAGAAGAAGTGAAGACATATGAGTGAAGTGAGCTAGATGTAGTTTAAGACAACTTTTAACTTGATTATGTGTATGTTCTTAACAACTTGTGTGGTGATTATCTGATGTATTCGGAAAGACTTATGTGTTGGTTATCTTTAGGTACTTGTTTGCTATGATGGTTTAAACCTTTAGTTGTTTTAATTATGCTACTTTAGTTTCATGACTTAATATGTTTATTACATGCTATATGATTAAATGTGCTCATACAACTCAATAGGGCTTGCTGCAAATAACCACCAAAACAGAAATACTCTCATAATAATTCTGAGAAAAATCGTTTTTCTATGAAAAATGGAAGCCAACAGAGGGCGGCTCCCTTAATTCATAACGAGCGGGCCCCTTATATTTAAGGGGACCACCCTAGTGAATCACAGGTAAAACAGTATTTTTCCTGCTTTTTGACCCTCTTTTACCTAGTCTCAGCTATCTTTGCCTAGAATGCTCGAACATAATTTGGAACAACCTAAACTAGTTCAAATTCATTCCTTTTTCAATCCATTCTCTCAACATAAATCCCTTCCAAATGATCATCACCAACACATCATCCACCAAATCATACACTAACCACTATCAACATCCATGGCATCCACTAGAGCTTCCATTTCCAAAGCCTCCAAGAGAGCAAAACTCAACATCATTCCACCAAAATAATTGTTTGTAGATTTAACCCATGATGACATAAAAACTCCATCACCCACACTTCAACTATCATCACCTAGTGCTCCTAATGCACCCTCCAAAACACCATCAACCAAAGATATTTCCTCATCCTCAATTGACTACATACCCAAATCACCAACCTCATCAACATCACTTTTACCTAATGGTTACTTAAACCCATCAACATCTACACCTCCAAGAGTTTCTCCACCACCTCCAACTCAAGAAAATGCATCAATTGACATCACTCTCACCCTTTCACCAATTACCCCACTTGATGTCTAATTTGATACTCCATCACCTTCACCACCTATTGTTGGTCATCCCATTCCTTGGAACCTTCTTGAGGCACATGGAGATTCATGCTTGTGTTGCATTCACAATCGTACTCTCATATTTGGATTGAGAGATGAACTTCAATATATGTTTTCATATATTGAACACATGCTCTCACAACCACCAACAACCATCATTCCACCACCTCCACCATCTTCACCAAACTAAACATACTCTATGTTTGTCTTCTCAAATAATTGTCCATCCACCATTTTGCAAGCAAGTCCTATGGAGCTTTACTAGTTTTAGGACTCTTTGTAGTTTAAAATTTTCATGTATGTTAGCATGTTATCTATTTTCCTTATGTATGCATGAGTGTGGTTCACACACTATTTTACTTCAATGGGATAATTATTGTTGGTTGCATTACTAGTATGCCATATTTTTCTCTCTTGCTACATGTTAGAAATTTTTGTATTGTTCTAACTCGTTTTTGTAGCCAAGAAACCATAGCTCGATTCCTTGGTGCCCTCGAACGAGGGGGAGCACACATCAAGGGGGAGCAATTATTCCGTCGATCTAACTAGCAATTCTCGACGATGTCTTTTTGATTCTACAAAAAGGGGGAGAAATGACATGAAACTCACTAAATACTTGTTTAAAAATAATTTTACATTTAATGAGTTTAAATTTTGTAATCATCAAAAAGGAGGAGATTGTTGACAAAATATAATGCCTAAAAACATTATTAATATTTTTCACATCTTTACGTTTTGATAATCACAAAATATAAAAACGTTCAATGTAAAATTAAACGTAAACAAGTAATTCGTAGTAAATTTTCATTTCGATAATTATATCACTTAAAGGTATGAATAAATAAATGCTTAATGCATTTTATGATCAAAGGAAATTTTTATTCAACCTCAAACTTTTATAAAATGTTGTAAACATTTTTATAAACATTACAAAACATTTTCTACAATTAAAAGAAATGTTTTATTCAAAATAATCATTTTGAAATTCAAATTTTCGGACCTAAAACGGCTAGAAAAGTTCCAGAAAATCCCCCCTACACAAAAGACAAACTGGGGAGGCCCTAGTCTAGGGCGGCCCCCTTAAATACACGGGCGACCCCCTTAATTTTAAGGGGACCGCCCACCTATTTAAGGGGACCGCCCCTAGGTAGACGCTCCCCCAGTTTGTCCTATAAATACTGGACTTTTCCCCACTATTTTCTCACATTTTGCACTCATTCTTTCTGTTCTAAAACAGCCCACACATCTCACTAAAATCCTTTGATTATTTAATTATAAAGCTTTGTTTCCAAGTGATCCAAGCTCAATTCCTCATGTGCAAGAGAAGGATACTTTCATCATCAAGTGAAGAAGTATTACACCTCGTGTGTGTATTGCAATCTTGTTGCATCCATATCACAAATTTGTAAATCAATTGTATATCTTATATTTGTGTGTAGTAGCTAGATATTGGTGATCTTTGTAAGTATAATTAGATCGTGGTGATCTTACCAAGTAGTGTTAGATAGTTGTGATATAAGTAGTGTGGTGGCGTTTTGAAAGTTTTACGAGGGAAGTGAGTGTTTTAAACACAGTAAGGGGGAATTAGGGGGGATGAACGAGGTTTTGTGCAGAAAACGTGGGGGCTGATTTGAGAAATTCTGATGAAAAATTATGTTCACAATGTTTGACAAACCAATGTTACTTTAGCTCTAGAGACTTTGAAAGTCTTTTGATTGCCGATATTGTGGTGTGCCAGTGCAGCGAAGTGAGCGGGGAGAGGACAGTGATGATTTTTAGTCAAGTTTTGGGCGTGGCGGTTTGCGTGGGATAGAGCACGAGAGCGAGGGGTATACGGAGGGTGAGTATAGGTCGGAGGGGGGGGGGCGACTGTGGTGGGCGGGTGTATTCAGAGGATGAGGTCCAGGAAGGGCGTGGAGTGGAGTTACTTAGGTAACAGTGCGGAATATGGTAGCGCCTCTCTGACTGGGCGGGGGAATGAAGCCGGTGGTGATTTCAACGATGACATAGCTCGTGGGACGAAGAAGTGGAATTTTCTTCCTCTTCTGTTTAAGATAAAGCGCCGGTTTAAGCGTACAGGCTTTAGGGTTTTTATGGCACAGCACAGGTTTCGATATCGAGTAAGAGTGTGGTTACTATGAGAAGGGGTCGATTTATGGGCGACAGGGTCTAGAAGATTCTTTTTGGTATTTTATTATGTAGGACGACAGGGGGGGAGAGGGAACTCTGCTAGTTTGTCTAGATTAGTTTTTGTTAAGCAGACGATTCTTATAGATTTAGTTGTGAGTGATTATTGTATGTCCGAAGAGAGTAGTTGGGTCTTGTTCTCAAGCGTTAATTAAAATGGAAGAGGGTGTAGAGAGCAGTACCGACGAGCAGCAGTATTGTGTGATATGGAGCGAGGCGATATTGTAGACGCGTTTAAGGAGGGTAGGAAGCGCCACGTATCAAGTGAACATGATTGTCTCTGTACAGATGCAGGTGGGTTGTGAGGTAACCTATACGCAAAGAGAATAATTTAGGCGAGATGAATTCTTTACGCTCTCTAGCTAGATAAGGAGAAGATGTTGTATCTTTGCCCTAATGGTAATGCGCAGCTATCAATTGCATGAGACACGTGTGCTAACATCTTACCTGTAGGAATCCACCTAAGACCAACAGAAGTGAAGATTCTACCCGTTGGTTTCCTTGCCATACTAGATCTAGGAGGAGTAGTTTTCACATACACAACGGAAATCTTCTTTGGGAGTGGGGAAAACCGAGGAGTGGTAGGAGGGGCGTGCTGTGAGCGAGTGAGGGACCGACTTTTAGGTTTCCTTAGATTCGCTTTCTTTTCTACATGTATGAATCTCTTTTTGTGCTAGGAGTGGGAGAGAGTAGGTGTAGGGGTGGGAGGTTGGATTGCAGGTATTGGGCTCGCGGCTGTTTAGTGTAATTTCAACTCTTTATTAAGTAGGATTAGGGGGGGGATGGGGGTAATACAACAGCCATGATGGGTGCACACATTTTTGACAGTCGAGTAGACAAAGCGTTTGGAGTCTAAAAAGAGCTAGAATTCTTAGAGTGTTCTGCGTTGGGAAGATTAGTTTTCGTTACACAACCACTCTTATATGTAGGCCAAATCCTTGTCATTTGATTCATGCTCCTAGGTTTTGGTTTTCTATCATTAGTAGTGGTTGGTAATCTAGCAGAAGGCATCACACTAGTATTTGAATTTATATCTCTTTCTTGTGTCTTTTTCTTAGCTTCCTCTAGGTAATGATTATGAACCATGTTATTTGAACTAAATCTAGGCATGTTCTTTGAGCTATTCTTGGATTCACTAGATGCAATCACATGATGAGGTTTTATAAAAGCAGGTTCTCTTACATTAGGCCAATAATGTGGAGTGATTGGTTTTGACAAATCATTCTTCACATCAACTTGGGAGGCAAATCGTGGTTTTGAAAGTTTAGGTCGTTCAGATTTAAACGCATTCGGTTGTCTAACAACTGATTGGTCAGAGTGGTTGTAAAGGAGGTTTCCCTAAAATTGATGGTTTTGCAGACTTAGTATACACACTATTTCCTTTTGACTTTCTTAATTCGTTTGTAAAGTTTGCATGAGGAAAAATTTTTTCCTGAATCTTAGGGAGGTTTAAAATGATTTGTTTTCCACCCCCCCCCCCCCCCCCCTCAAGGAAAATTATCCCACTTAACATTCTAGTTTCGATGTTAATTTGATTCAAATTACTATGATGCCAATTGGGTTAGGTGTGTTTGGCTTTCATTACTTGAGGATGGGGGGGGCGGGGGGTGGGGTGGGGGGGTTATAGCAGACCAACAGTACGGAGTCCAGGGAATGTAGGAGGGGCGCGGCGTGAGCGCTGGTTGGGGGGTGTATTGGTTTCGAAGCGATTTGAGGGGTGGTGTGGTGTAGTAGGTCAAGTGGATTCACAGGCAGACTATTCTCTCTCAGGGGGGATTACAGATGGCACGATTATGTCAACAGACTTCAGCGTATTGTGATCATAGAGATACACACAGGGTGCTTGGTGTGTGGGTATTCGGGTAGGGTGTCACAGATAACGGTCATGGGTGGCGCAAGTACAGAGGGGTACAGAGGACGTATGGTAGGTGATACAGAGGATGCATTCTTGCAATATGTTCTTTGGGCGCGACTATTTTTATATATCTCTATATCTATGAGGGGAAGCAGGACATCTTTGTCATCTGAGTAACTTATCTTCGGAATCAACTTCGACAACACACCATTGTCATTGCAGAATTAGTGTGCAACACTTATGGAGCATTTTCCAATTATAGGAGATTGACAGAGTATGGATGTTTAGGTGTCGTAGAGGGCTATAACTAATGAGACAACGCGCGTATAGTTTATATCTTCTAGTCACATCCTACACATGGATCTCACTATCAGACATCCTCAGGATAACAGGTTAGTACTTCATCAATTTGGACGTTCTATTGAAAAACTATCAAGTACGCACCGATAGTCGCATCACTAATCTCAAGCATCAATTTCTCTCATCAAACGTCTGCCTTATCTAAGAACAGACATTCTCTGCGCGCATAGGAACTCTCTAGCGAACTCTGCGGCTTATACATTTCATGTGATCTAATACGTCTCTCGTTCTCAACGCAGATTGATTCATCTTCATGATCTAGTATATATTTAGTCTCGATACATTGACGAACTATCCTCTTTAGATGTTCTCACTCTGTAATACTAAGATCGTCCAGTTAGGAAGCGTATGCATCATTGTGATCTCACCTAGACTTAGATAGTATTATGATCATTACACAGGGGAGCGTCAGATGAGTCTTTCTTCACAAACACTGAGTCGATTCTGTATTAGTAGCTTGTCACAAAGCAGATTGTTTTATTCATATTACTCATTCGAATAGCATGTGATATCCTCAGACAACATTCTGGCTCAGAGCAGTACAATCACATATGAGATATCTTACTAGTCGAGCTTATTTTGTACTCTATCAATTTTGGTTATATCAAGATATTCTTGCATCTTCACGTTGTCACTCATTTAGAATCTATTTTAGCGGTATTGGTTCTTATTCTACAAGCTCACAGTATTTCACTCGATCTACTTCAGTCTCATTCAAAGAAAATATCTTATAGGAGGGTTGACGACATATACATCTCTAACTGTCTTTACACTCATTCAAACACTTAGTCCATCGCTACGTCTGCATGTCCGCAGAGTTCTCTATTATTCTGTCTCTTACTCGTGCTTCACAATGCACTTATTGCACATAACCTACTCAGCGATATCCACTCTCTCTTAATCTGTCAATATAGAGATGCTTTATGTTCACAACAAGAGACTGGATTCTTCTCACTCCTTGCTTCATTATTCACGAAACACTCGATTGAGTAGCAAATTCATGGCTAGTAGCATCATCTCTTGGTCTTCTTGCTCAACTGACCAACAACGGCCCTTTCTTCCCGATCATCACTCATCATTGTCTTCTCAAATGCCTCTTAGAGAGCGCGACCTACTATGTATTTCTACCAGTCGGAGCCAGTATCAACGACTTGCGCTGCTTCTTGTTCACAAGTTAGTCAAATATATGAGATCTAAGGAATATTCTGCTGGCGAGTTCTGTCCTTTTCTTTTTTCTTTTATTTTTTTTTAGTTTTTTTTACATATTCTTATCATTTATTTATATTACACAAAGTTTTTATTGTTAAGATCGTTTATTTGTTTCAAAAACTCTTGATTTGTTTTTTCAAGTTTATTTTTCCTGTTTAAAAGCGGTTGGACATACTCAACACACTTCTCATTCTCCCTGTTGAAAGGATTTTCTGTTTGACAAGCTTGAGATTTAAGATTTAAAATTTCATCATTTAAACTTAATCTTTTTGCAATATTCAGATTCATTTGTTATTTGTTTTGCAAAAAGTTTTTCCATAAAAATCTCAAGCCCTTTTGCCCAAAGACACACACACACACGCTCTATCTTAAGCGAGCGGCGATAACCTTAGTACAGTTTTCCACTTCAAGTTGTCCATGATTTTGTATCTCAAGAGCAAACACATTTTCAAATGTATCATTGTTTGAGAGATGTACCTCAATCAATGTGTTGTTGTTAAGTGAGGGTCCGACAGCAGCATTCTCTTTTTCAGAAACAGCCTTATCATCCCATGCCTTTTTAGCATCTGCAGCATCTCCTGAACTACTGCGTCCATCTTGCTGTTCAGTTGATGTATTATCATATGTGCTTGCTTTAGAGTCCAAACCAGCATCTAATGTTATACCCTCATTGGCCATTCCCTCTTGAGTCTGCATCTTGTTTTCATTCAACCGTTTTTCAATCTCCTTTATTGCAAGAACCTCTCGTGCTTTCACCAGTCATTCACTTTTATGAAGTAATCTTCTACTGTGTTATCATGATTGCCACCCATGGTAGTTAATAAATATCACGTCTATAATTTTGAAGTTCTTTTCCCCGTGTATATTTTTGGAAGCACTTTTCCGAAACTTGATCTTCTATACGTTGATCTTTAAGATCTAGAGATTCACCTTGTTTCGAGGTGAAAAAGGTATCAAACTGTGTCCTGAGCACTGTAAAACATTTTCTTGACTCACCCTCATGTAGATACTCTTTTCAATTTACCTTTGTAAGTTATCTGTGTTGTAGGACAACTTCAGTCAGAAGGTATCACGATTGTCACCAAAGTATCTTTGAATTGCCCATTTAAATCCTTCTTCATTTCCCCAACCCTTAAATCGTATAGTCTGGAGAAATTTGAAATGGTTTTTGATTAATTCAAAGTATATTGAGCAATCTTCTTTCATTTTAGTCAGTCTTTCTTGAAGCTGTTGCAATTCTCTCTCTTTAGAATTAGAAAACAAAGATTCCATTGAAATTCGATGTGTGAAATTCATGATATTTTATGGATAAAGTGATGTGTTGTGGGTTGTTTATTAAAAAAGTCGTTTTTGACGTTAAAGTACTTGAGATTAATTAACGATTATTAGAAAACTTAAAATAAGAACTAACGGTGAAAATGGTTAACTAAAATGGAAAGTTTGAAAAATAAAAGCTAAAAATGGAAAATGTTTTAAAATTGAAGGTAAAAATTGAAATTGTTTTAAATGAAATAGACTAATACTATTAATGTTAATTAACTAAGGCTAAAAATAAAAAACATTGTGAAAATTGCAAGGCACCAGCCCAGCCCCAACAAGCCACTATCCTTCCCCTCGCCCCACCTATCCCCATAATCTAAAGCCCACTCCCCCCCTGCTAACCCCCCCACTCCCCCAACCCTGCAGCCCAAAGCCTATCAAAGATAAAAATGTAAAGCATAAGAACCCAGCATAAAATCTTCTCTTCCGTAAGAATACCTTTAGGGATTTACTCGATTTTGTTCTCATCTAGGATTCGTTTCCGTAACGATTCAACAGAAAATACGCACGAGTATGCGCGAGCATCGTTTGCGCGCGATCGCGATTCTAGTGGGTATATGATTAAACGACCTGAGTGCGCGCGTCCAAACCGAAAATCCGCCAAGAAAACCCGTACAAACTTGAAACGTTATCGTGTTTTCTTTCTTAAAAAACCTTAATTACGTTTTAAACTAAACATAAAACTGAATAACCTAAGCTATATTCCGCAGGATTGTATGTCACTTGTATATTTTGCCTTAGCAGGAATATGTTTATAAATAGCCTGAATATAACTCAATGCATAAATCGCCTGTTTTAATTCAATCCATAAATCGCCTGCAAATCTGTATAAATCGCCTCTTGCAAATCTGTATAAATCGTCTCTTTCAAATCTGTGTTAATCGCCTCTTTGCAAATCTGTATAAATCGCGTCTTTGCAAATCGGCATACATCGCCTGCTGTAATAAGTATAAATCGCCTGTTTGTAACAAATCTAAATTGCAGGATTCAAAAAAGCATATTTCGCTGTCTTCAAACAAAATTTAAGCCCGGAGATAAGTTTTCGAAATAACTAGAATAAGCCGTATTAAGCCATGAAAAGTTATAACAATAAGCTAGTTAAGGTTGTTTTGGAAGAAAACTAAGATCTTTTTATTAAAAATAAACAATCCAACCACACCCTTATTGCTAAGCCGAGATACAATAAGCACTTAAAACGCTATAGAAAAGACAGATTTTAAACCTAAATAAGCTACACACTATACTCCTAAATATGCTAGATTAGTTTTTTTCAATGAAAGTTTAGACTTTTTAAACAAAAAATCTAAATCCAAACACGCCTTTATATTTAAGCCGAGTATAAAATAAGCCCAAATAAGCCGATAAAAGCAGTTTTTACACCATAATATGCTACCAGCTTAATCACTTTTAAGCTACTTATGTTTCTCTCATGGAAAGTGGAAAACGTTTTATCATAAAAAGTGAATACACATATGCCAAAAGTTTTAAAAACTATATAATAAAAACTGAATACACTGTTTCAGCCCAATAAGCCCACGAGAGTATGTTATTGAGAACAATAATTTAGTGTGTTAATTAATAAAGAAAAGTAGAAAAAAACAAGCCGTGTGAAAAGTAAGCTACATATAAGCCATAACTAATAAGCTCAACACAAACTACAAATCACTTTGCCCACATGAGGCTCTTAATACCACTTATTACGATCAATAATCATAAACTAATAAGCATGAAATAAGCAAAGAGATAAGAAGGTATTTTAGAGAGAGAGATAGAGAGAGAGAGAATCTAAAGAGGGAAAGAAAGAAGGTGGATTATCATTTTTCTAAGGGAAGAGGAATAACAAGAATGACAATCAACCTTTCCTAACATGCTAGGGAGGGGTATATATACTTCCTAGAGATGTCTAGGAGTTTCAATGGGCTAGGCTCGGGTTTTGGTTGGGCTTAAGCCTGCAACACATGCAATATTAGATTAAATAACGAGTCTGATATCCATTCTAGCCTATTACAACATGTATAATATAATGACCGGGACTTCCTAAATGAATGACCAAAACTTCCTTGTTCGACTCAATATTTTATGGCTAACACATACCTCGCCACAAAATGTTTTGAAAAAGAAATTCACATCTGTGTGAGTAACCTAATTCAAATGAATAACATTAAATCCATTCATCACTTGTTGCGCTCACCAAATGAATAGATAAAAAAGAATTGAAAAAATGACGCACCTTCTTACCAATGTTAGTGAAATAGATGGTTCTAGCACACATGTCCTGCTCATTTTGAGACACCATGTAGCTTATAAAATTACAGATTTAAGCATAAATGAATAACCATAACCATACATTTCATAGTTTGGTAAGCTTAACAAAAACCAAAACTGTTACCAGGGGTAAAAAAAGTTAGATTTATTGGTGCAATTACGGTTCTTAAAGGTAGCACCCTAATATGCTAATAACCAATCATAGTTTTACCAAACCTCAATGCATTCCTTAGACCTTAAGAAACACACCATAGACACTAAAACATTACATAACAAAAAAAAATTTACTTGATACTAAAGGCTATAACGAGACATAACTTATTGAAATAAGTTGTGCCTTAATTAAGGATTGTAAAATACCTCCATTTTTAGTTGAGGGCATTATTGGCATCGTATGAAGTCATATAAGTTCATGTAGCATGATGCATACATTTCATAGCTTCTTACCATTAAACAAAATCAATCAATAACAATATAAATGAATAAATGTTGATACATAGAATGATATGCACCTTCACACCTTGTGAACAACTTCTATTTCCAAGCCTTCATGTACATATGCACACCTAAGGCAAGTAAACCATTTTAGGATGACAATAATAATGGCTTAGCAAGTCTACTGTTAACGTAATCAACTAATGCTTGCTTTATCTATATATTAGTGTCTAAACATGTCCTATATGATTATTTAAAACGCATAATCTCTTTCAAAAAGACTATCAAAACCACACCCTAAACTTGTTTGTAAAACAAAAAAAACGTAATCAAAAGTAGAAATAGAGATGGCTTTGAGCTTTGATTCAAATCTTGAAAGAAATAGCATGGCTTCTTTAAAGGGTTTTGATGAGAATCTTACAGTAAGCTTCCATGAACTAATCAAAAGCCCTTATATTTTGTGTTTGGAAAAGCCCACATACAAAGGTCCACATCCCCGATGTAGTTAAGGACTATTTAAGCAGATTATTTCCTTTATTTTTCTTCGGTATTCTTTAGATATGCAATATGCCCCTAATAATATGTGTACATAAGTTATTACATTTTTCAATTTGAACAAAGAAAAATGCATACTTACATTATTACATCTCATGAAAACCTAACAAACAGATACCAATATATACTTACATAATTAAACATCATTGCTAATAGCTTCAAGACATGGTCACATATAGCGGACGATTGCTGTTACATATTAGCCAATTTGGATTACAGATGATCGAATCCTATCACTGTGATTATCAAACGAATTAATCAGGAAAATTAAAGAAGCAATCTCCATGTATAAATAGATAAAAATCAATAAACATGATTACATACAAACATGATATCTGTTGCAAAAGCTCAGCGGAAAACTCTTTAGGGAAAACTTTAAAAGTTGAAGCAGCGATGAAAATTACCTCATACTAAGAGTGAAATTGTCTAGTTGTGTTGTTCAACATAATACTACCTTTAACAAATGTTTGGTATTTTCAACCTCGTGTTCATCATGAGTTATATTGAGAAGAACCTTGTACCGTCTTTCTCTATTTCCTCTAACCTTTATCACCATAGAGCGGAAATCCAAAACTTCATCAATTATATTTTAGCATATTATAGTGACAAAATAGATCACCTGATATGAAAACATAAGGTGTGGTTTATGTACCTACATTAATAAGCCTCTATCAATATAATAACAAAATAGATCACCTGATATCCTCTTTTTGCCATATCAATCTAAGAAAAAAAATGCATGAATGATAAGAAATAGAACAAATGCAAGAGGAACTGGAATTTACCATGATACTTACCGGGTTAAACTAAAAACATCTAATTGAGAAAAAAAATGATAAAAATAAAATTAATAACTTGTATATGATACAAAATTATCATTATCATCCGGGTTCGCCGGAAAAAACTTGCCGTCAAATAGGTGGCCAGAATATTTTGCCGTCCAAAATCGATCCGCCTAATCCACCAGAAGAAACTGAAATTATCCCAAAAAACAACAAAACAAAATCCATTTTATTAATTATGGTAATTTGTTGATCCCAGTTAACTTCTAATGATCAAATTCCTTAAGCTTGTTTAAGGTTTAGTTATGCTAAATAAATCTAACACAACTTAGTTTAAGAAACTTTGTTTGATAATATTAAAGATTATGGGGGATCTAATCTTTAATATAAGAAGAATTCTTCAGTAACACAAAACAATATAATTTCAACAGTAAAGCTCCAATATTATTATTACAAATAATACGAATACTCTCCTAGTATTAGGGTTACAAAACCTTAAAGCTATGAATTATACGACTAAGATACATAAAACTCTATGCCCTATGACCTCCTTTTATACACCAAGGAGTCCTAGTTGATTTACAATATATTAATAAAACTTAGATTATTCTCAAAGATCTATTCTATAAATAACAATCCATATCTCATAAGTAATCTTGATCTATAAGCAATCTTTATCTTTTAGTAGTTGTAACACCCCCAAAATGGGTCGCAGCGGAATAAGGATCCGGGGCGTGTTACTTCAAGATCAACAGCACAAGATATATATAAGAACGACACAAAAGTCGTTTAAATTGATACATTGGATTTAAATAAAAGACATATTACAAAAGCTTATAGCTTTACTTGTTCTTTGTTTAATATTACAAAAGATAACATAGATTTCCCAAAACATGATGCACATAAATCTTTAACAGTGCAATCCAAAACATAATCCAATGCATCCTTGGCACCTCGTGCCTATTGACCTCCTGAAAACATTGCTTAAAACGTCAACAAAAATGTTGGTGAATTCATAGGTTTATGTATTTAAATTATGCAGGACCGCAAGACTTTCCCGTGATGTTACAACATATGCCAACAATCACAAAACCAGATTACTGTTGCACTAAGCTCATGACACTGAAGCTCAACCTATATTTGCTATTTTAGCAGTTATTTTGCCCGTACAGATGTTGTAACCCGCAACATCCAAGTCCGACATGGTCAACGTTCGTTCCCGGTGATAGCTAATCACCCAAACGGGGAGGTTAATCCCAATAGATCTATTTATAACATTCGCGCTCACATAATGCAATTAACAACTACATCTATGCAATTGACAGTTCATGATAATGGGCTCAGGAGGGTTATCGCTACTTAGGCAAACACATAATCAATATACTTTAAACACTTGCGTCCAATTTATAAAACAAAGCATGTTTTCACCCCAAATAATAGTAAATCAGTAAAACTGTAAAAAGTGGGGCTATGAACTCACCTTGAGTACAGATAGTCCAAATAATCACAGATAAAACGTCACGCAAAACGTTTAGATGCAACCTATTTAAATTAAGGTCGTATAAGTACCGAGTACTTTAATTAATAACATTGAATATAATCTTATAGTTGTTACATCGTACTATCGTTCGGGCTATCATAATTAAAGAGGTCATGACATGACGTACGAGGAGTTAGGACACTTTAAATCGTAAATCCAACAACTCGTCGATACGCCATCCGAAGAGGCCTCATTATGAAACTCCCTAGTATTATAGCACTTTGATAACCACTCAATATTCTATATAGCATAATCACCGACTAATCGTTTTAGTAAAATAATATTTATAAAGTGAAAACGTTTATAAATATACTTTTCGTAAAAATGACCTAATTTGGTCGTTTTAAGTCCGTTGTTCGCGTTTCTTACGTCCACGTCTTCGTAGTAAGACGAGTGATCAAAATATTACATTTTCAAGTTTTTGATTTTCTGTGATGAATAGTGTTTTTACTATTCACAACAGCTCGTTTGTCGTTTTTAGTTTTAATTAGCGTAAACTTGTAATTGTAATAACTTATTCGTTTTAATCCCGATTTTAGTGATTCCTTCGAGTACGTCTTTGTTATTAAAAGAGGTATTATATTTTATAAAGTTGGGTCCACTGATGAATAGTGATTTTTACTGTTCATAGTTTATAAAATTTCTTTTATAAACTTTAATTACCGTAAATGCCGTAATTTACTCGTTATAGTTCCGTTCTTAACGATTCTTGCGTGTACGATCTCGTAATCAAAAGTTATATCATATTTTAGGTGTTTTAAACTCAAACCTACTGCCATGAATAGTAACTTTTTATAAAATCATAAACATAAATAATAACTCATTTTTCATATTAGAAAGTCCTTAGTGGTGATTATGGCTATATTTAACATGTAAGAGAGTTTTTTTTATCATTTTGGAATCGTTTTCTGAGGCGTTATTTAACTTTAAATTATCTCAAGCTACCTGTCTTGAAGTCGAAGCATCCTAACAGGCCCTTAATTATTTGGTGTATACCTGTATTAAAAACCTTGTTTTTATGTATTATTAACTTAGTAGTTTACTATAAAAACTCTTAAAAACACATTTGACACTTGTGGTACTTATAATAAAGTCCAATATCATCCCTAGTCCTTGTAAATTCATTGCAACAAGTTCAACCCTTTTACTTTCATTACTTTCATTTGTATTTACATTAGATAACTTTAAAACCCTAATTAGTCCTTAAAACATTGTTTATACTTAAACCCCCCCCATAAGTTAACATCTTTATAGATCTATTTTTCATGATATTTATACATCTAGGTCATGACGAATAAGTGGATAATTGATAAACTCAAATAAAAACCCATTTTACACATTTGAAAGTCATTAGTGGTGATTTAGCCGTAAATAACATATAACACATAAAATCACAACAAATAAAAGTATAAAGGAAATAAGAAAACCTTAGCGATGATGTAAGAGATGATAAACAAGTTCTAAACCCGTGATTAGATTCAAAACTAAAGCTTACAAGCTTATAAACCCTAGATTAGGTTTGAAACCCTAATCTTGCAATAACTTGCTAAAACCCTTTCAAAGCTTAACCAACCCTTGAAACCTTCTTAGAATACCTTAAGTATGAGGTGTATATGCTTGTATAATCTTAGAAAATCAAAGTATGGATTTGTTTGTATGGCTTATTTTGGCCGTGGGTTTTGGACTTATAAAAGAGAGGAAGAAAATAATTTTGCAAGTATAAAGAGTTTATGGTAAAGTTTACTATGCATGCATGTGTAATTATAGTAAAAATATTTCAATAACTTACCATGGACCACCCATTACTTTCTAAACCCTAGCTCAAGGTTAACAAGTCAAGTGATAAAGTTAAGAGTTTGTTTGCTTAAAATTTATCTAGATATATGCAAGGTTGAAAAGTTTGGTTCTATCCTCAAAATTTCGGCATAACATACATATATATGATGTTATATTAATTATTTTGTGTATTGATATAATTGTGGGTAGTGTTTTAGGGCGTTAGTTGGTTTTGGAACTTCCGGGAATGCCTAAACGCATTTTATCGCGAAACGTAAGCATTTTACGTAGCCAATAAAAATAAGATGAACAAAGTTATTAATTATCCTTATA
The DNA here is from genome assembly GCA_026074375.1 of Tanacetum coccineum. Classification (NCBI taxonomy): domain Eukaryota; kingdom Viridiplantae; phylum Streptophyta; class Magnoliopsida; order Asterales; family Asteraceae; genus Tanacetum; species Tanacetum coccineum. The sequence continues at coordinate 28,627 of BQNB010039366.1, read as the reverse complement.
ATAATCATATAACACTTTCTTGATGTAAACATTTAATCGTTTAATGCCCGTTTACATTGAATGATCATTTTTAGTTTACGCGATTTAACTTAACGTTTACGGTTTAAGAGTAAACGCGTAAAACCCTAAAAATAAATTGTGAATTACATAATGTCATAAAAAAAAAAAAACTGACTAAAACCAGAGGTGTTTAGTTCCCCGGTTAGCTGAGCCTTGTACTCAAGGCTTAAGACGGCAGCACTTGACGACGGCCGGTCTTGAGAACTTATGGGGTATTCTCTTCCAGGAATTTGATCTTCTGCGTTTCCATGTAAACTCTGACCTCTCTTGGAGTTCATCAAACCTTGACTAATGGGAACAGCTTTGATTCAACCGTTTAACTTTCACGATCTGTGATTCTATGGTTCCTCGGACAAACTGAAGCTTGTCATCAAAATGAGTCCATCCACGGAATGGGCTAAGGTTCGTCGGCATGACATTCTTTAAGTTGGGACACGTGATATTGTATTATGAACTATGCTCAGCTCCTCCCGGAAGCTCGAGCTGGTATTGACGTCTTCCAACCCTTTTTATTACTTTGAATAGGTCCAACAAACCTGGATTTTAATTTACCTCGTTTAGCCAAAACGTACAACCCCTTCCAAAGGCGAAACAATAAGCATCACTTTATCTCTAACTTCAAACTTCCATCGGTACGCTTCAAATCAGCGTAGCTCTTTTTCCTGATCACGCGCGGCTGGATCTTTGTTTAACTTGAATGATTTTCTCAGTCGTCTCTTGTACTATTCAGAGACGGTGAGTTGAACTACTCCAACCTCAGCGCCAAAACAAACAGGCGAACGACATTTATACCGTAAAGTGCCTCAAAGGGAGCAGCCTTAATGCTAGCATGATTAACTGTTATTGTATGTGAAAACTCGACCAATGGCAAAATGTTTTAACCCAACCATTTCCAAAGTCGATCACACAAGCTCTAAGCATATCTTCGAGAGTTTGAATGGTTCTCTCGCTTTGTCGTCAGTTTTGCGGCATGATATGCCGTACTATATATAAACTTGTACCCAAAAGGCTTTCTGAAGTGACTCCAGGAAAAATTTGGATCGCGAACCTTAGCGGGTCACAGATCTCACAAATAATCGAGACCGGTATTCCATGCCTTGTTACTACTTCCTTTAGGTACATTCTCGCTAGTTTCTCCAGAGGGTCAGTTTCTTTTATGGGTATAAAGATTGCGGACTTTGTAAGACGGTCAACGATTACCAAATGGGTCTACCCTTGTGATGACTTAGGAAGCTTTGTGACAAAACCTTCGTGATATTGTCCGACTTCATTGAAGGTATTCTCGGGTTGTACCAACAAACCCGATTGTCTCTGATGTTCGGCCTTGACCTTAGCACAGGTCAAGCACTTGCTAACATAGGTGGCGATATCAGCTTTCATATTGGGCCACCAATATAGCTTCTTTACATCTTGATACATTTTCTTGGAACCTGGATGGATAGAATACTTCAATTTGTGGACTGTGCATGATCAATTCGCAAATTGTCATAACAAGGTAACCAACTCTTGCCATTGAGGCATAGGGTTCTATCCGTATGAGGTTCCAACTTTTCTATTCTAAGTGCCTCTAGAAATTTAGCAATTTCAATCAGCATACCTCCAACATCCTTATTCTTGATGTTCTCTGGTTTCCGTGCTTCAGTCTGAGCATTCAAGATTTTCTTAGGAAGATCCAAGCTAATAGTCATGACTAAAGCTCGAACTCTTAACGGTGGTTCGCGTTTCTTCCATGCTCAAAAGCTATCAGCACGATATTTGCCTTCCTGGGTGATAACGAATATCCACAATCGTTAATCACTAAGCAACTCTAACCATCGGCGTTGTCTCATGTTCAGTTCCTTCTGATAAGAATATGCTGTAAACTCTTTGATCAGTGAACACGTCCACTTGGTCATTCAGATAGAGCCTCCAAAAATTTCAGAGCGAACACTACTGCTCCAAGTTCCAGTCATGAGTAGTATATAGTTTTTCTCATGGATCTGTAATCGGCGTGATGCATAAGGAAATAACCTTTTACCTTAGCATCAACACAGTGCCCAACCCTTCTTTTGGAAGCATCGCAGTATCCGATAAAATCTTCATTTCCTTCGGTAAAGCCAGAACTTGGTGCATACACAAATTTCTGCTTATTAAATAACTGGAACGCTGCTTCTTGTTTGTCACCCCACTCAAATTGCCTTTTCTTTTTGAGTGAGCTTTGTCATTGGTTGGCGATCTTTGAAAACCTCCAATGGAATCTTCGATAATACCTAAGAGCAAGACTAAAAACTAACGGAATCTCCGTTGGTTGTGTCTTATGAGATGCCAATCTATAACGGATTTCGATCTTGGATGGATCCAATGTATTGCCTTTATTATCGAAATCACTTGTGACCGAGGAACTGTATTTGGGAATCCATAAATTCAAACTTGGAAAACTTTCTGCATACAACTCATCATTTCTTCAACAACTCCAATCTTATCTTCAGATACTTATTCGTGCTCTTGCTTGTTATTGGAATAGATCAAAATATCGTCATAAAGAAATACGAATTGTCCAGATAGGTTTGCACCTCGGTTCATGAGGTCATAAACACAGCAGGTGCGTTGGTCAAACCTAGAAACGGCATAACTGGGAATTCAAAGTTCCTTATCGAGTTCTGAAGGCCAGTCTTCGAGATGTATTCCTCTCGAACCCTCAATTGGGGATAACCTGACTTAAGGTCGATTCTCTGATGTAGATACTAGACCCTTGAAGTTTGTTCGAATAAGTCTATCAATTCTTTGGTAGCGGATAACGGTTCTTTCACATGATTTAGTTTGTTTAGTTCCCGCTAATTATGCACATCCGGTAACGATCCATCTTTCTTCTTGACGAATAGAACTGGAGACTCCCCATGGTGACGAATGGTTTATAAAGCCCTTTGTCGGAAAGTTTGTAGTTGATCCCCCAATTCTTTCATTTCTGAGTGAGGGCAACGATAAGTGCTGTGCTACAGGTGGCAGCACAGGGTATCTAGATTTATGTGAAATCCACTTTGGGCTGGTTATGTGGAAAACCTGGCAAGTCCTCGGGAAATATTCATGGAAAATTTTTGAGATCGGTACATCTTGCATGTTTGCCTTCTTCTTTGACTTGTCTCTCCAGTCTCTTTGATGGTAATATGTGCCAAAGATTCGTGACATCCTTGTAGCACAGATCTTCTGGCCTTGGTGGCACGAGATGAGGTTTAATCAAGTCCCAGCGTTATTTTACTTCCTGTTCCATGAAAAATTAACATTTCGCCTCCCAAAGGGAATATTTTTTTACGACGATCTTCTTAGCACAGTCAATAACGGCTTGGTATTTCGTCAACCAGTCCATGCCAATTATGATGTCATAAGTACCCATTTCTACAGGCATTAGGTCGACGTGAAATGGATGGTTCAGAAAATTTAAGTGCAACCAGTAGTAATTAACGTATTTACCCAAAAATTATTTCTACCCATCAGCTAATATCAACGTTATATCCATGATCTAATTCCTTCTCTCGTGGGGGGCTATATTAATCAAAGTGTAATTTGGTAGACACGAAATCTATCTCGCACCAAAATCAAATAATATAGAAGCACAACGGCTTGTTTAGGAGAAACTTACCTGTCACACGTTGTTGTTGGTTTTGCCCTGCAACTCCCACTGCAAAAGCCCTGGCTACACCCATTGCCATTCCCTGATTCTGTGTTCTTCCACTGGGGGCAGGGCCTTCCTGAAGTGGCCTGGAGCCCGCACTCAACGCAAACTATCGCATTGGTATTTGCCCTTAGGCTCTTGGGTTGTTGTTGTTACGGTGTGTTGTTGTATTTGTTGGTTTGCGGTTGGTTGTTGTTATTAGTTTTGTTGTTTAAAAATTTTTGGCCGGGGTTTTTGGGTTTTTTGGTTGTTTGTTGCGGTTGTTGTTGTTGCGGTTGTTTGTTGTATTTATTTGCAGTTGGAGGCCGGGGGCTCTACAGTCCTTGGTCAGGTGGCCAAGGTTTTTGCAGTTAGTGCTATGTTGGTATACAAGGACTTAATGTTTAAATTACACTTGGGACATAGAGGTTTAGTCCCTTAGTACGATTTCTGGTCACCGTTCTTCTGGCAGCATAAGCCCTGCCTCTGTTCTGTCTTTGGTTTGGTTGTTGGTTTTGGTTTGTATTTTTGAGGGCGTCTTCAAACTTCTCGTGTTTTCTGTCTGTCTCCCAGCTAAAGTGTTAATCCTCTATCCATCAATTCAGTCGCCATCTCAATAGCTTCCTGTATGGTCTTTGGCTTCGATGCCACAACACTTGAGTAAATCAGGTCGGGCATCCCACCGACATACCTTTCTATTTTGTTAGTCTCTTCAGGGAACATCCTGTTACACAGCAATGCCAGCTCTGTAGCGTTGGTTGTAGGCTACTACATCGATGCCTTTTACTTTTAGGTTCCACATTTCTACCTCAATCTTCTTGATTTCATTCCTCGGACAATATTTAGTTGTCATCTTCTTCTTCAAGTCAGTCCACGTCATTGCATACGCAACATCATTAGTCACTGTCCTAGCATGTGAGTTCCACCATGTTAGAGCAGTTCCCATAAGAGTACAAGTGGCAAACTTCACTTGATTATCCACGATGCAGTTACTTATGCGAAACACGGTTTCCATCCTCTCAAACCACTAGGTCAAGTCGACCACTCCTTCTGTGCCCCTGAAGAATAAGGGTTGACATTTCATGAAGTCTTGATAGGTGCACTCCCGAACAGCGCGTTCATTCCTTCTCACACCTGTTCCCGAGGTATGGCTATCATCGCCATTTCGGGTCGTAGCACGTGCTGCCAGCACAGCAGTGACACCCTCGTCGATCATGGCCTGAAGTTGGGCACCGGTGGACGCCCCCCCCCAAAGTGGGTATAGGGATCTGCGAAAGGTGGGGGGTTTTACCTGGGTTTAACCTCGTGGTGGGCTTCTCTTGGTGCCATTTTCTTAAATCACAAGAAAACATAATACTCGTTAGATTTCAAAAATCTTAACCATAACCCGATGTATACATGATAAATAAAACGATATCACAACACATGGTGAAATACACAACAGTATTGAAATTAACAAATCGACATTCATTCACATATAATTCGATTTTTTAGATAAAACATAATCCATCCTTTCCATATTTAACTTGGAAAATAATACTTGATTGTTTTCTAAATACAAACGATCACAAAACTTGGTACAGGACAAAATAACCTTAAAAGCCATACTAGCCGGATGTACTCGTAGATATTAGTAGGCTTGTACAAAAGTAGCGTTACATGATCAAAGAGATCCTAATACAGAAGTGCTAGACAAACAAAGATCTATACAGTATGCTAGTGGGAATAACCCATATACTTAACAGACTGTACAGTAGCTACAATCATAACCCAGTCTAAGAACTGCTACTGGCCTCTTGGTGGATCTGGCTTTGCAGGATCTTAGAGGTCCTGCTGTATCTGGAGCTCGATCATCTGGTCTGAGCTACTTCACTATCTTTAGGGTCTCCACTAACTGTCTCTGTCTACGATAGTCTGCTTTCAGCAGATCTGAAATCACCGACTGTCTCCTACGGTCTGCTGCCTGCAACTCAGTGATCTCGGACTGCTGAGCCAATGACCGTTTAGTCGAAGGTGATATGCCCTCAGACTGTACCTGATGCAAGCATCATTTGACCGTGCCCAAGCGGCACAGAGATAATCTGGCCTCTTCTCTAATAGAAAGGGCAATGCGTTTATGGAATGGCTATCACTGTCTAACTGTTGGGACTCGGGCTCTAAAGTAGAGCTCGGTCATATCGTGCATTCAATCAGCTTGAGGAATATATGATCTCATCCTCTGGTCAACAGTAGTACAACTCAATAAACTCTCTGATTGACCCCCTCTAGGGTGGTCGGTGCAATCTCCTGGATGGCTCCTACAAGGTCATCCCATGTATCCGTAATACCATAGCCTAACTCTTTAGACGTTCGGCGTCTTGGAGCGGCATCTAACATATCAGCAAATCCATAAAGGTCTGCCTCAGCTGTGGTAGGTCCAACCTGCCTAGCAGTACCAGCTGCCGAACTCTCCCCGACCTCGTATCCAGGACCAGGAGTTAGTACAGACGCTACGGCCTCTTACGATCAGTTCGGTAAAAAATCTCAAGGCATCTCTCGTCTTCATGAATAGGATATGGTTGTGCATCTCTCTGTTAAATCCAGCAGCTCAGATCCCAGAAGAATCCTCAACATATGTAGGGCCATTGGGTGGTGGTGATGATATAGGTAATGGCGGAGAGGGAGAGGGTATTTGAGGAAGCAAGTGGTGAATGGAGTATGGAGAGAGAGGTGATGGTGGTAGAGTAGGTAAGGTAACAATCTTCAGCACATCCTCGGAGAGGAACGGTGCTGGCGCTGGTGCTGGATGGACATTCCTAGCCCGTACGCGAAAAAGCAAGGTATGGGTCTTGGTCAGCTGAATTAAGCAACAATGTAGGCGTCAGCAGCGAGTAGTGTCTCACTCTCTAATCATCATCATCATCGTCATCTCCTTGTCTAGCAGGATATTCGGCTGGGAACATCTCAGGATTCTCGTTTATCCTCGCTTGGTTTCCTCTCAGGGGTCGGCTCTGGTATTATACCCTGGTGCATAATGAGTTAGGTGAGTCAGCAGCAGGCATTGGCTGCTCCTCAGCGAGAATACCTCATCGTTACGGGTAGACCTCGGTGTAAACATGCTCGGAACAAGGTATGTAAATAGGTAATGGTGGTGCCTGCTTGGCTCCTCAAGGACCAGGCACGTAAGATTAGTTGGTGATGGTGGTCCCTAGGGGCCAGGTATGTAGTCCGGCGATGGTGGAACCTCAGGCATAATGGGTGGTCCATCGACTCCTGGTGAACCGATGTCTGAATCGTCCTCAGATACTGATGTGTATGTAACCGTAGAGTGCTCAGAATCTGACATGCTCGAAACTGAAAAATCAAAAGTGACTTATATAAGTATATTAATATAAGACTATTATTTATATACGTAATATATTATAAACACGTATATCAATTTTGCATGTATATAGCCTAACCGACTAATGCAACAATTTGTATATGAATACCCCGTAAAACCCTTTTGTATGTATGCAATGTTTGAAAATGGTTATAGTCCAGCAAAAACATTTTGACCTGGTTCTCTATAACCTTGGCTCTTGATACCAATTTGTAACACCCCCAAAATGGGTCGTAGCGGAATAAGGATCCGGGGCATGTTACTTCAAGATCAACAGCACAAGATATATATAAGAACGACACAAAAGTCGTTTAGATTGATACATTGGATTTAAATAAAAGACATATTACAAAAGCTTATAGCTTTACTTGTTCTTTATTTAATATTACAAAAGACGACATAGATTTCCCAAAACATGATGCACACGTCTTAACATGCAATCCAAAACATAATCCAATGCATCCTTGGCACCTCGTGCCTATTGACCTCCTGAAAACATTGCTTAAAACGTCAACAAAAATGTTGGTGAATTCATAGGTTTATGTATTTAAATTATGCAGGACCGCAAGACTTTCCCGTGATGTTACACTATGCAACAACACAAAACCAGATTACTGTTGCACTAAGCTCATGACACCGAAGCTCAACCTATATTTTGCTATTTTAGCAGTTATTTTGCCCGTACAGATGTTGTAACCCGCAACATCCAAGTCCGACATGGTCAACGTTCATTCCCGGTGATAGCTAATCACCCAAACGGGGAGGTTAATCCCAATAGATCTATTTATATCATTCGCGCTCACATAATGCAATTAAACAATAACATCATGCAATTGATAGTTCATGAAAATGGGGATCAGGAGGGTATCGTACTTAGGCAAACACATAATCTATATAATTTAAAAAACTTGGTCCAATTTATAAAAACAAAGCATGTTTTCACCCCAAATAATAGTAAATAGTAAAATGTAAAAGTGGGGATATGAATACACCTTGCAGTACAGAGATGTCTAAATATACAGATAAATGTACGCAAGAAGATAGATGTACAACCTATTTAATTAAGGTCGTATAAGGCTACTGAGTTTTTTAATTAATAATTTTGAATATAATTTATAGTTGTTACATCGTACTATCGTTCGGGCTATCATAATTAAAGAGGTCATGACATGACGTACGAGGAGTTAGGACACTTTAAATCGTAAATCCAACAACTCGTCGATACGCATCGAGGAGGCCTCATTATGAAACTCCCTAGTATTTTAGTGCACTTTAGATAACCACTCAAATTTTCTTATAGCATAATCACCGACTAATCGTTTTAGTAAAATACTATTTATAAAGTGAATTAGTTTATAAATTACTTTGTAAACATGACTAATTTGGTGTTTTAAGTCGTTGTTCGCGTTTCTTAAGTCCACGTCTCATAGTAAGACGTTGTGATCAAAATATTACATTTTTCAAGTTTTTGATTTTCTGCGTATGAATATTGTTTTTACTATTCACTAACAGCTCGTTGTATTTTTAGTTTTAATTAGCGTAATACTTTTAATTGTAATAACTTATTCGTTTTAATCCCGATTTTAGTGATTCCTTCGAGTACGTCTTTGTTATTAAAAGAGGTATTATATTTTATAAAGTTGGGTCCACTGATGAATAGTGATTTTTACTGTTCATAGTTTATAAAATTTCTTTTATAAACTTTAATTACCGTAAATGCCGTAATTTACTCGTTATAGTTCCGTTCTTAACGATTCTTGCGGGCTACGATTCGTAATCAAAAGTTTATCTCTATTTTAGGTGTTTGAAACTCAACCTACTGCCAATGAATTATAACTTTTTATAAAAATTAGTTTTTCATAAAAGTATTATAGTCGTAAAACTCGTTTTTAACGTATCTTTCTCGTTATAAATCCGTTTTTCGAGTTTCTTATCATTTTGGAATCGTCATGAGGCGTATTATAACTTTAAAATATCAAAAGCTACTGTCTTGAAGTCGAACTCCAACAGCCCTTAATTATTTTGGTGTATAACTTTATAAAAACCTTGTTTTTATGTATTATTAACTTAGTAGTTTACTATAAAAACTCGTTTTAAAAACACATTTGGACACTTGTTGGTACCTTATAATAAAGTCCAATATCTCCCTAGTCATTGTAAAATTCATTGCAAACAAGGTTCAACCTTTACTTTCATACTTTCATTTGTATTTACATTAGGCTTAACTTTAAAACCCTAATTAGTCCAATAAACAGTTTATACTTAAACCATAAAGTTGAACATCTTTTAGGATCTATTTTTCCATGATATTTATACATGTTTAGGACATGATTAATAAGTGTTATAAATTGATAAACTCAAAGTAAAATACCCATTTACACATTTGAAAGTCATTATGGTGATTTTAGGTAAATAACATATAACACATAAAATCATAAGAAATAAAAGTATAAAGGAAATAAGAAAACCTTAGCGATGATGTAAGAGATGATAAACAAGTTCTAAACCCGTGATTAGATTCAAAACCAAAGCTTACAAGCTTATAAACCCTAGATTAGGTTTGAAACCCTAATCTTGCAATAACTTGCTAAAACCCTTTCAAAGCTTAACCAACCCTTGAAACCTTCTTAGAATACCTTAAGTATGAGGTGTATATGCTTGTATAATCTTAGAAAATCAAAGTATGGATTTGTTTGTATGGCTTATTTTGGCCGTGGGTTTTGGACTTATAAAAGAGAGGAAGAAAATAATTTTGCAAGTATAAAGAGTTTATGGTAAAGTTTACTTATGCATGCATGTGTATTTATAGTAAAAATATCTCATTAACTTAACCATGGTTACTTTCTAACCCTAGCTCAAGGTTAACAAGTCAAGTTGATAAAGGTGTAAGAGTTTGTTTCTTAAATATCTAGATATTATGCAAGGTTGAAAAGTCTTGGTTCTATCCTCAAAATTTCGGCATAACATACATATATATGATGTTATATTAATTATTTTGTGTATTGGATATAATCGTGGGTATTCGTTTAGGCGTAGTTAGGTTTTGGAACTTCCGGGAATGCCTAAACGCATTTTATCGCGAAACGTAAGCATTTTACGTAGCCAATAAAAATAAGATGAACAAAGTTATTAATTATCCTCATAATAATCATATAACCACTTGTTGATAAACATTTAATCGTTTAATGCCCGTTTACATTGAATGATCATTTTCAGTTTACGCGATTTAACTTAACGTTTACGGTTTAAGAGTAAACGCGTAAAACCCTAAAAATCAAATTGTGAATTACATAATGTCATAACATGACCTAAAACACGAGGTGTTATAGTAAGTGTATGCCAGAAATTCCAGTTACGCAACTTTGCTCTTAGTTGAATTATAGACTGTCAAACTAGATGTAGCAATTGTTATAAACTACTTATAAATAGGTCATATCCCACTGTGTAGACACTATTTTAAAGGATGAAGGGCCTTCTACATTTTTAAAGGTGTGATACTTCTACATATAAGTAATCTTACTTTTTTTATACTTCACAGATATGGTAAGTTTATCAAACTTTCATGGTTGTTTTTTATACATAACATTTGAGATTGAGATGTCCGAAGTAAGTTAGGACTGATTCGAGTTTCCTAAAGGTGAAAATGGCTGATTTTTTGTATTATTTGGGTCAAGTTGATGTGAAACACCTCTCCATAAGTGTTACTTTCTAAATAAAAATTTCAGAAACGTTTAAAAAAGCCAATATTTTTTCGTGATAACCCAATCGGTTGAACATAATGATGTTTTTACATATGCCAAATATGCCTCTAATGAGGGTTGAGCCCCCTTGGTTTTGGATACAATAATAAGGGAGGTTTTATGCAATTAAATACACTTTCTACTATTTCTGACCTGTTTCAGTTTAAGCTATTATCTATTTCAATCTTTGTAATGTTTCTGTGTTGGATGATATAAGAACATGAACGAGCTCTGATTGATGTCATTGCGAAGATTTAAAAAGCATTTGATGCTCCCGGCAGTGATAGCGGTAATAAATATGTAGATATTTTAAGGCTTTTATATTTTGCTTTTAGTCGGTCATGCATAACTTTCCAATGATGAATTTGGCCTTTTTGGGCACGTTTTGAAAATAGTCCCAATTTAGTTACATAAACAAGAGGATTTAGAATGCTGCAACATGTGTAACTCTGTATGTGAGGCTGATAAAATGGCACTGTGATGCTATCTCTGATTAGCTCTTCTTTTGACCTCAAAATGGTTCGTTCTCTACCGGGTGAAAACGATGCAATTTTAATCGAGGATATCTTCCCTCATGCCTAGCATTTCTCTGTTCTATGGCTTTAAATTAACGTAGGATTGTGTGATGAGCATAGATTAGGTAGATATCGTAGATGGGTCTTAACGCCTAGAGAAACATTCCATTCGCTTCATTTGTCGCGTCGTAGGTTGGCTTTTCGATGAACTTAGCTTCCATCTTGGAAGCTTTGTTGTATTCCTTTGCTTTCTCCGAGAAAAATGGAAGACAAATATTGGCATTGTTATTTAACTTGTGTTATAAGACCAACTAGATAGTGTCAAAAGGTAATGAAACAATGGATTTAAAAATACGATATAGATTTAATCATTAACACCACCAACGTACTTAAAAAAGCCTACACGTTCCGTTAAGGAGGTTCACCTGTGTCGACTCCGAGCTATCCAAAAGAATAGTCGTCATGTGACTATCCAAAAGGACATGTCTAATCAGTATTTTTGTTTTTTTGTTTATGGTATATTATTGCATAATCTATCCATTTATTGTATTTTTTTGTTATGTATATAAGTAACTTGATAATATTTTTATTAGGTAAAACACATTGTTTATGCGTTGTTCTTTGCAATAACTACCTCAGTGGAAAATACATGTGCCTGTGACGGGGATAATGGGATTTCGAGCTTATAGCAATCTGATTGAAGCTAAACTACACCTTTTATATATATGATATATAAAATATAATACAATATATATAATAAGTATAATCCAAAAACAATCAATGAAACCGAGAAGTAGTATAGAATATCCCCGGGTCGTTTATCCCCAACGAGGCTGTGCTTGAGAATCGATACAGTCGGAAGATTGCAGTTTGAATGAGAGTAATGATTTGGGAGTGTTGAAAGCTAAATTAATCAATAACAAGCAAAAACGATTGAGAAAAACCTAAAAATGAAAGCTAAATAACTTAAATCCTAAAACGGGCACGAAAAACGAGGGTCAAAAACCTAAATTTTGCAAATTAAACCTTAAAACAAATTTAAAAGCTAAAATAGATTCTAAATGCCAAATAACGAAGTTTAAAAAAAACTAGACTGAAAACGGAGGTCGTTTGACCCAAAAACGAGTCAAGACAAGAACCGTGCCCGAGACCCGTTCTTTAAAAATCAAAAGTTTGCAAAAATCTTTAAAAAAAAAAAATCAAAAGTTTAAAAAAATAACCCTACTAACTAAAGTTTTATTTTTTATTCTTCTATTTTTTATCCTACGTAAAATAATACTACAATAGGAGAAAAAACTCCTAAAAAAGAAAATAATATATATTGATAATTTGGTATTATTTTATAGAAATTTTTAAAACAATATAAAAAAACGAAATTAAATTATAAAAACTCCTTACAAAACTATTTTTAATATAAAAAATGCTTATAAAAAAATAACTACTAATAAATACATTAACTAAACTAACCAAAAAAAATACACCCTTAAACTATCCTAAGAAAAAAAATACGAAAAAAAAAACACCGAGATTGAGCTTATAAATAAGCACAAAATATAATTGGAAAGAGCTTCAAGCTAAAAGGGAGGGGGAAAGCGGGGGGAAGGAGGGAAAAGGGGGGCAAAACTCCCTTATATACCAAGGTGCCCAAGGGTCTAACAGAAAAGACCCAAGGGCACAGCGGTAAGGGTGTTTGTTATAAAAGAGGTGTATTGAGGGTGAGAAACCCCTACCCACCGGGTTCGATCTATGCTCACCAACGCAACCCACCCGTCTTCACCGACAAACACCCGGGTTTCCCCTTACACTCCTCTTTTTTTTTTTTTTTTTTTTTAGAAAAACTTTTACAACAAACTTGTTAAGAGCACATGAAGGCTTATCATTTTTCATAAACTAAACTAAACTACTAAAACTACGAATTTTTGTGAAAACTAAAAATAAGTTGATAAGCTTATTGAAAACAGACAGGCTATCATATAAAAATGAGTTTTAAAAAAAAAAAAAAAATAAAAAAAAATAAAATAAAAAAAAAAAAAAAAAGGCAAAAATGTGGTGGCTTTTTTTTTTTTTCCTTAATGTTTTTAGCCACGAGACCCAGGGCTTATAAAAAAACCAGCCAGCTTATAAAAACCAAAAAGTGCAAAAAGGCCACCACAGCACCACAACAAAGCCCCCCCCTCAGCCCGAGGGGAAACCACCACCGCACACACCCCTCAACCAACAAATAAACCATCACCACAACAAGCTTCCCCTCTCTCAAAAACACAAAAATCAGAAACAGGCTAAACAACTTAATCGAACGAAAGCTTACAAAGCTAACTCCGCCGCGTTGACCACCGTTTAACCGCTCGGCACAACATGCCCAATACCCAAACAGCCATATACAACACACATAAGCAACGGAAAGTGAACCCAAAAAGAAAGCAACCACCATAGGTGCCAACTTATCCAACCTAATAAAGCAAGAAATAGCAAAATTTAAACCCTTAAAAAGACATCAACCTCAAAAGCCAAGAAAAGAAATAAGTGAAGAATATATTTCCCTACACAAAGCAACAAAATATCAAAGACGGCCTACTGTGAGCTTGAAATATTTAAGACTTAGCCTAGAGGCCGAACTAAAGTCAACACACTAAAAAGGGGCATATAATAAAAGAAAAAGAGAGCCTATTAGCTTTTTAAAAAAAGGCAACAAGAAACAAGCATAAGCTTGAGAGCCTGAGGTCGTCCTTGATCTTTTGAGCTGAGGTCTGAGGCTAGGGGCTGAGGTCCCCTAATATCTAGAAAATATTAGGCAGAAGATAAAGTGTAACAACTACACATAAACAATCGCTAACACCTCACCCACATCGACTTCCGGGTTTTAGGTAACGGAGCGTGTTGATTAGTATAATATAAGGGTTTTATTTGGAGGGGGATGAGTGAGGGGGGGGGGGGGGGGGGGGGGGGGGGGGGGGGGGGGGGGGGGGGGGGGGGGGGGGGGGGGGGGGGGGGGGGGTTGGGTATGGAGGTAGTTATTTTGGGGGGGGGGGTGGGTATATTAGTATGAGGAGTGGGATTGAAGGATAGATGGGGGGGGGGGGGGGGGGGGGGGGGGGGGGGGGGGGGGGGGGGGGGGGGGGGGGGGGGGGGGGGGGGGGGGGGGGGGGGGGGGGGGGGGGGGTGTATTGTTTATGGGGGGGGGGGGGGGGGGGGGGGGGGGGGGGGGGGGGGGGGGGGGGGGGGGGGGTGGGGGAGGGGGGGTAAGCGAGGGGGGAGTTTAGGGAGGTTTATGATGGGGGGAGGGGGGGGGGGGGGGGGGGGTAGTGGATATTGGGGGGGGTGTTTTAGGGTATTGGGGGGGTGGGGGGAATGATTGTTATTTAATAGATTTGAAAAATTTTGGGAGAGGGGGGGGGGGTGAGGTTGTTTGTGAGGGAGGGGTAGGATTGGTGATTATATATTGTGTGTGTGTTGTAGTATATTGTTGGAGGTTGTGGGTGTATGGGTGGTGTTGGATTTTATGTAGTATTTTGAGGTTTATGTATTGTTATTTGTTTGATATTATAATAGTTAATTGATGTACCTTTTAATTGATATTAGGGGATCGAGCGACAGTTATATGTGATATAATTTTATTTGAATTGGATTTAATGCGAGGGCCGGTGTGGTGATTTGTGTTGCTTTGGTGTGAGGGAAGTTGTAAGATAGTTTTAATTATGTTATGTGTATTATTTTTGGGGGAATTATTAGGTTAGTTGTTTTGTTTTTTTTTTATTAAAATTGTATAAAGTGGGTATTATTATTTGATTTTTAATTGAAGAGATATTTTAATTGGTAGTTATATAAGCTCTTCTCTCTCTGATTGGTAGCTCTAAAAATAGCGAGAGGTTTGATTTTTATCTATTTTTTGAAGCGTGGGACGGAAAATGTTGTATACCGCAAAATCTAAAGAATGGAAAGTCCCACAGACAATGGTCATCTTCTCTTCTAAAATCTCTTCTTGTTTCGTTAATTAGTTTTCCCCTTCTCTTCTATGTCTACTAACTAATCTCTACACCAATCTCTATATATCTGTGTTAAAATTATATCCCAAATAGATCTATTATAATCAATCGCGCTCAAAAAATGTATTCACAACTACACTATGCAATTGACATTTCTGGAATAATGGCTCAGGGTATCGCAACTTAGGGAAACACATAAATCAATATATTACTTTCAACACTTGCGCCAATTTGTAAAACAAGCATGTTTCCACCACCAAATAATAACAAGATCAAAAAACTATAAAAAGTGGCTATGAACTCACCTTGAGTACAGATAGCTCAAAATATAACACGATAAACGTCACGCAAATCGTGCGAAGACAACCTATTTAAATAAGGTCGTATAATACCGAGTACCTTCAATTTATAACAATCAATATAATCTTATAGTAGTTATAGTCGGTGGTATCGTTCGGGCTATCATAATTAAAGAGGTCATGACATGACGTACGAGGAGTTAGGACACTTTAAATCGTAAAACCAATACAACACGTCCGATACCCATCCGCAGATGCCTCATATTGAAACCCTTAATATTATAGCACGTTGATAACTACTCAATATTCCTATATAGCAAACACACACGACTAATCGATTTATTAAAATAATATTATAAAGGTAAAGTATATAAATATACTTTATTCGTAAAAAAGAACCTAATTTGTCGTTTTAAAAAGGCTCAATTGCTCGCAGTTTCTTACAGTCCAGCGTCTTCGTAGTAAGACGAGTGATCAAAATATTACATTTTCAAGTTTTTGATTTTCTGCGATGAATAGTGTTTTTACTATTCACAACAGCTATATACTCGATTTTATACTTTTAATTACGAAAAACCCGTTTTAGTCGTATCTTATTCGTTATGGCTCCGTTTTTAGCGATTCTTTCGAGTACGATCTCGTAATTAAAAGTTATATCATATTTTAGATGTTTTAAAAATGAAAGTTGCTGTAATGAATAGTAAATTTTATAAAAATAGTTTTATAAAAGTATTAACTATCTTAAACTTGTAAATGGCGTATCTTCTTCGTTATTAATCGGTTTTTCGAGTTCTTTATGACCCATCGATCCTTGTGACATGTAGTATTTTATAAAATCATAAAACATATATGTAAATTTTTAATTACAAAACAGCCCCTAAGATATTTATTTCCAAAATGTGTTTAAAACTTGTTTTATGTATTAATTAATTTAGTAGTTTACTATAAAAACTCTTATAACCATATTTTACATATGTGGTACTTATAATAATGTCCAATATCATCCCTAGTCCTTGTAAATTCATTGCAACAAGTTCAACCCTTTTACTTTCATTACTTTCATTTGTATTTACATTAGATAACTTTAAAACCCTAATTTAGCTCCTTTAAACATGTTGTATTACTTTAAAACCCATAAGTTAACATCTAAAATATCTATTTTTCCATGATATTTATAACATTAGGACATGAGAATAAGTGTATAAATTGATAAACTCAAATAAAAACCCATTTTATACATTTAAAAGTCATTAGTGGTGATTTAGCCGTAAATAACATATAACACATAAAATCACAACAAATAAAAGTATGAAGGAATTTAGAAAACCATAGAGATGATGTAAGAGATGAGAAATAAGTTCTAAACCCGTGTTTAGATTCAAAACCAAAGCTTACAAGCTTATAAATCCTAGATTAGGTTTGAAACCCTAATCTTGCAATAACTTCTTAAAACCCTTTCAAAGCTTAACCAACCCTTTAAACCTTCTTAGAATACCTTAAGTATGAGGTGTATACACTAATATGGTGAAATAAAATCAAAGTATGGATTTGTTTGTATGGCTTAATTGAGCCGTGGGTTTTGGACTAGGCAAGGAAGAAAGAAAATGAATTTTTGCATGTAAAGAGTAAAGTTTACTTATGCATGCTTGTTATATATAGAGAAAATATCTTACTAACTAACCATGGTCAGTTTTCTAAACCCTTGTCTCAAGGTTAACTAAAACCCAAGTGACTCCAAGGTGTAAAGTATAGCTTCCAAGATCTTTCCTAAAAATAACTAGATAATTATCAAGATATAAAGACTTGGTCATAATCTCCAAATTTCGGGCATATATATAATGAAAGTATATATGATGTTATATTTATATATTTGGGTATTGGGTATAATCTTATGTGGTATTCACGTTTAGGCGTAGAATAGATTTCTGGAAACTGTCCCCGGGAATCCTAAACCGCATTTATTATGAAACGTAAGCATTTTACGTAACCAATAAAAATATGATGAACAAAGTTATTAATTATCCTCATAATAATCATATAACACTTGCTTGATGTAAACATTTAATCGTTTAATGCCCGTTTACATTGTATGATCATTTTCAGTTTACGCGATTTAACTTAACGTTTACGGTTTAAAAGCAAACGCGTAAAACCCTAAAAATAATTAGTGACTTTATTAACGTCATACATTGTCCTAAAACACGAGGTGTTATAGTCTCCCCCCGTTAATTGAGCCTTGTCCTCAAGGCTTATCACACGGCACTTGACGACGGTGCAGTCTTGGTGAAGAGGTGTGGATATTTCTTTCTGAATTGATCTTCACGTTCCCATGTAAACTCAGGACCTCTCTTGGAGTTCCATCGAATCTTGACTAATGGGATACGGCTGCGCTTCAATCGTTTAACTTCACGATCTGTGATCTCTATAGGTTCCTCGACAAACTGAAGCTTGTCATCAAAATGAAGTCCATCCAACGGAACGGCTAAGGGTTCGTCGGCATGACACTTCTTTAAGTTGGACACGTGAAATGTATTATGAACTCTGCTCAGCTCCTCAGGAAGCTCGAGCTTGTATGCAACGTCTCCAACCCTTTTTATTACCTTGAAAGGTCCAACAAACCTGGGATTTAATTTCCCTCGTTTGCCAAAACGTACAACCCCTTTCCAAGGCGAAACCTTGAGCATCACTTTATCTCCAACCTCAAACTCCATCGGCTTACGCTTCAAATCAGCGTAGCTCTTTTGCCTATCACGAGCGGCTTGCATCCTTTGGAATCTTTGTTTCATCTGGATGATCCTCTCCGTTGTTTCTATGCCCTAAAAAATTCTGGACCAGTTAGTTGAAACTAGACCCAACCTGGCCCAACACATAAATCACAGGGTGAACGACATCTTTTCGACATCCATAAAGTGCTTCAAATGGTCAAAGCCTAATGCTCGCATGATAATTGTTAATTGTAGAAAAAAAACTCGACTAATGGCAAATGTTTAACCCACCATTTCCAAAGTCGATTACGCAAGCACGTAGCATATCCTCGAGAGTTTGGATGGTTCTCTCGCTTTGTCCATTAGTTGCGGATGAATATGCAGTAATCATATCTAAACTTGTAGACCCAAAGCCTTCTGTATGACCTCCAGAAATTTGATGTGCGAACCGATGAGACCACGGTCACGAAGATAATTGAAATAGGTAATCCATGCTTCGTGACTAACTCCTTATTTACATTCTTGCCATTTTAATCATAGGATCTGTTCCTCATTGGCATAAAAATGGCATGACATTGTAAGTCGATCAACGATCACCCAAATAGTTCATAACCTTGTTGAACGACTTAGGAAGCTTAGTGACAAAATCCATCGTGATTTGTCCCACTCCATTGAGTATCTCGGTTATACTAACAAACCCTATAAGAAGAGAAAAAATTACCCGATTGTCCTGATGTTTGGCCTTAGACCTTAGCACAGTCAAACAACTTGCTAACAATAGGTGGCGATGTTAGCTTTCCATATTGTGGCCACCAATAAAGTTTCTTCATACCTGGTACATCTATGTCAGAACCCGATGATTAGAGTATTAGATTTGTGGGACTCGTGCATGATAACAGTCCTATCAGGTCGCCATAACAGGTAACCAACTCTTCAATTTAAGCACATAGTTTCCATCCGTACTATGGTTACCGACTTTTCCGATCAAGTTTCTCCAGATCATTTGAATTTCTACAACCAATATACCTCCAACATCCTCCTATCTTGATGTTCACCGTCATTCGTGCTTCAGTCTGAGCCCTCAAGATTTGTTTTATGAAGATCCAAGCCAATAGTCAGACACTAGCCGAACCCTTAGTGGTTCTCGTTCCTTCCTGCTCAGAGCATCAGCAACAACATTCGCCTTCCCTGGGTGATAACGAATTTCGCAATCGTAATCACTCAGCAACTCTAACCAGCGACGTTGCCTCATATTTAATTCCTTCTGATCAAGAATGTGTTGTAAACTTTTGTGATCAGTGAACACTGTGCACTTGGTCCCGTACAGATAGTGCCTCCAAATTTTTAGAGCGAACACTACTGCCCCAAGTTCCAAATCATGAGTCGTATAGTTCTTCTCATGAATTTTTAACTGGCGTGATGCATAAGAAATCACCTTTTCTCTTTGCATCAACACAGCGCCCAAACCCTTCTTTGAAGCATCGCAGTATGCGATGAAATCTTCGCTTCCCTCAGGTAAGGCCAGGATTGGTGCACTGCACAGCTTCTGTTTCAACAGTTGAAAAGCTGCTTCTTGTTTATCGCCCCAATCAAACTTGACACCTTTCTGGGTTAGTTTGGTCATTGTCTTGGCGATCTTTGAAAACCCTTCAATGAATCTTCTATAATAGCCGGCAAGGCCCAAAAATTGGCGAATCTCCGTTGGTGTTTTAGGAGACGCCCAATCTTTGATAGATTCAATCTTGGCAGGGTCAACGTGAATACCTCGACAGTCAATCACGTGACCGAGGAATTGTACCCTGGAAATCCAGAATTCACACTTGGAGAACTTGGCGTACAATTCTTCCTTCTTAAGCAATTTCAAGATCTGCCTAAGGTGTTCTTCATGTTCTTTCTTACTTTTGGAGTAGATCAAAATGTCATCAATGAAGACAATCACAAACTTGTCTAGATACGGTTTACACACCCGGTTCATAAGGTCCATGAACACGGTCGGTGCGTTAGTCAAACCAAAAGACATAACTTGGAATTCATAGTAACTGTATCGAGTCCTGAATGCGGTCTTGGGAATGTCTTCTTCTCGAACTCTTAACTGGTGATACCCTGACCTCAGATCGATCTTGGACAGATCGATCTTTGAATAAATACTCGACCCTTGCAGCTGGTCGAATAGGTCATCGATCCTTGGGAGTGGGTAGCGGTTCTTCACTGTCAGTTTGTTCAATTCCCTGTAATCGATGCACATCCGAAAAGACCCATCTTTCTTCTTTACAAACAGAACCGGAGCTCCCCAGGGTGAGGAACTTGGTCTTATGAAGCCTTTGTCCGTAAGTTCCTGCAGTTGCTCCGCTAGTTCCTTCATTTCGGACGGTGCTAATCTATATGGTGCCCGTGCTACAGGTGTAGCACCCGGTACCAAATCGATTCAAAACTCCACTTGTCGAGTGGGTGGTATACCCGGCAAGTCCTCAGGAAAGACTTTAGGAAATTCTTGAACAACTGGCACATCTTTAAGTCGTTTCTCCTTTGACTTGTCTTCATCTTTGGTTGCGGTGATATTTGCTAAGAATACGTGACATCCCTTCGTTAAATACTCTTGAGCCTTAGTACACGAGATGATGTTTAATCGGGTCCCGTGTTTATTGCTGCTTCCGTCACCTCGAATGATTAAAATTTCATCTCCAAAAGGAACACGAATGATCTTTTCCGCACAGACAATAACGGCATGGTACTTTGCCAACCAATCCATACCAATTATCACGTCAAAACTACCTAGTTCTACGGGCATTAGGTCTATGTTGAAAGGATGATTTAAGAGGTTTAACGTACAACCCCGGATAATAGTGTTTAACCCAACTATTCGCCCGTCGGCTAGTTCGACATTATAATCATGATCTAATGCAGTTGGAGTGATAACAATTCGAGAGCTAAATGCAGTAGATACAAAACTCCTATCGGCACCGGTATCAAATAAAATAGATGCATATCGGTTGTTTAGGAGAAACGTACCCGTGATGACATTGTTGTCCGGGTTTACCCCTGCATTGCCCACGGCATACACCTTTGCCTGAGCCTTGGCATTTCCAGCCTGATTACCCCGGTTGTTGTTGTTCTTCCATTTTGGGCAATCCTTCTTGAAATGCCCCTGAGCACCACATTTAAAACAAGCCCTCTGATTAGCCCCAGTGTTGACATTTAGGGGATTCTTGCAGTCACGACCTAAATGACCAAATCGGTTGCACTTGTGGCATTTGGGAGCACAAGGACCATCATGGTGATAGTTACATTTGGAACACAGAGGTTTAGGCCCTTCGTATGGTCTCCTGTCACCATTTCCTATGGCATAAGCTCTTCCAGTGTTTTGTCTCTTATTTGGTTGCTGATTCTGGTTGTTCCTGGCGGTGTCATCAGACTTTCTTTTGTTGTCAGCCTGACGTTCAGCCCAAGTGTTGATCTTTTTGTCCATGAGTTCAGTGGCGAACTCAATGGCATCCTGCATAGTTTTTGGCTTAGTTGCCATCACACTGCCATGGATCGTGTCGGGCAAGCCACCGACATATTTCTCAACTTGGTCTATTTCTTCCGGAAACATCCGATCGCACATTAGTGCCAGTTCTTGGAAACGTTGGCTATAGGTTACCACATCGTTACCCTTTACCTTCAAATTCCACATTTCGAACTCCAGTTTCTTAATTTCGCCCCTTGGGCAGTATTTGTCTGTCATCATCTTTTTTAGTGTCCTCCATGGCATTGCATGGGCAGCTTCAGGAGTAGTGGTCTTAACATGGGAGTTCCACCATGTAAGAGCATTTCCTTGCAGGGTACACGTAGCAAATTTGACCTGGCATGCTACTGTGTCAGTTTCTTATGCTGTAAAACAGATTCCAACATTCCGAACCACCTATGTGATTCCGACAACTTCCCTCAGTACCCTTAAGTTCAAGGGTTGGCATTTTAGGAAGTCATGGTAGGTGCATTCACGAGCAACCTACACAGGCTTCTGACTCCCTTTCCTGAAGTAATGGCTACATCGCCATTCCGAGTGCATCACTTGCTGCCATGCAGCAGTAACGGCCTTCGTTTAATACATTGCCTGAATTTGGGCATTGGTTGACAGATGAAGTGGTATGATGTCTATGACTGGTGTTGGTGTTGCACTTGGTTAACCGCGTGGTCCTTCTCTTTGGTGCCATTTTCTTTAAATCACAAGAAAACATAATACCTATTAGATTTCATAAAATCATAACTTTGACATAACATATACACATTAAATAAAATGATATCACATCACACAGTGAAATGTACAACTGTTATTGAAATTAATCGTGGTATAACCAAATCGACATTCATTTAATATAAATTCGATTTCATAGATAACGTAATCCATCCATTTCATATATAACTTGGAAAAACATACATGTTTGGTTCAGATACAAGATGATTACTACACTTAGGTTACAAGACAAAAAAAAACAACCTAAAGCCATACTAGCCGGGATATACCCATAACACTTAGTATGCTGTACAAAGTAGATAATACCTGAACAAAAGACCTATACTGGGTAGCTAAACAAAACAAAAGATCTATACAGTCTGCTAGCTGGAAATAACCTATAATACTTAACAGGCTGCATAGCATAGCTACAACATAACCAAATCTAGGAACTGCTACCAGCCTCTCCTGGTGCATCAGGCTGTGTCGGACCTTTTGCGGGTCCATGCTGCCTCTGTAACTCGACCATCTGTGTTTGTAGTCCTTTCAGCAACCTCAATGTCTTAGTCAACTGAACTTGTCTCTTGTGGTCTGATGTCAACAACTCTGAAATCACCCTCTGTCTCCTATGATTTGCTGACTGTAACTCTGAAATCAATGCACTCTGCGCCACTACCGTAGTACATAATGACATAACATCTGAACATGCATAGTCGCTAGCATCCATGGATAGTCCCTAAGCCTCACGAGCCATCTTAGCCTTTCTCTCTATCATAACTGCTAAACGACGATGAACAGGCCTATCCTTATACAACAAGTTGACTCAGCCTCTCAGTTAAGACCGGTCATCTCGAGCATCCTCCATAATACCATACATGATGGTAGTCTCCTGCTCAACAACGATAGAAAGATCGGTAACCCTCTGATTGACCCCCTCTAGGATGGTCGGTGCAATCTCATCGATGGCTCTTACCAGATCATCCCATGTATCCGTAATGCCATAGTCTAACTCCCTAGATGTGGAACATCTAGGAGGGACATCAACCATATCGACAAATCCATAAAGGTCCTCCCTCGCTATAGAATAAGGGTCGTCCTTCGCTATGGCAGGTCTATCCTGCCTAGCAGCACCGGCTGCTGAACTCTCCCCGACCTTATGACTAGGGGTGGGAGAAGCAAAATGCACCCTCTTCCGAAGCGGTAAACAAATCTCGGGAATCTTAATATGAGTAGGGCTATTGGGTGGTGGTGATGGTATAAGTGATGGTGGTGATGGTATTTGTGGTAATGGAGATGATAGTGGAGTAAGTGGTGATAGTGGTGGGGTGGTTAAGGCAAGAAGTCTCTCAACCTCTTCCCTAGGAGGAAGTGATATGGATGGCTCATCCTGGATAGATATCCTGGCGGTCATACGGTGTACAGCTAGGACAGAGTCGGTCAGAGCTGGGTGCTCCTCCTCCTCTTCCTCATCCTCGTCACGCTAACGCCCGAATGCAACCTAGTTAATATAGGTCGAATCAGTATTCAAGTATGTTGTCTAACAACAAATGTATATAATCCTATATAGTTATCATCGTACTATCGTTCGGGCTATCATAATTTAAGAGGTCATGACATGACGTACAAGGAGTTAGGACACTTTAAATCGTAAATCCAACAACTCGTCAATACGTCATCCGAAGAAGCCTCATTATGAAATTCCATAGTAATATAGCACTTCGATAACTAATAACATATATAATCTATATAGCTATATCACAATCTAATCGTTTACGTGAAATCGTATTTATAAAGTAAAAACGTTTATAATTACGCCTTTTAGCAAAAATGACGTAACTTTGTCGTTTTAAGCCCGTTTCTCGCGTTTCTTACGCTCACGCTTTCGTATTAAGATGAGTGATCATAAAATCACATTTTTAGGTTTTTGAGATTCTGTGATGAATAGTGTTTTACTGTTCATAACAGCTATAAAATCATTTTTATACTTTTAATTAACGTAAAACCCGTTTTAGCCGTATCTTATTCGTTATAGCTCCGTTTTTAGAGATTCTTTTGAACACGTTCTCGTAATTAAAAGTTTTATCATATTATTAATGTTTACAAAGTATATGTTTCTGCTATGAATAGTAACTTTTTATAAAATTTGTTTTATAAAGTATTTAGCGTCGTAAACTCGTAACTAGATGTATCTACTTCGATAATAATCCAATTTTTTGAGTTTCTATCATTTTGGAATCCTCAGAGATGTACGTATTTTTAAAACATAAAAATGTCTGTAAGAAATTCCCGGACCAAAACAGAAGGTTTGAGGTTTTAATGATTTCGTCATGTTTTAAGCTAGATATTAAGATATTACCGGGGGAGGATAAAGTGGAGGAGACAACAAACACCTTATTACAACTACTTCACAACATTTCTATCTTATGTTTTACATATCTAAAATCCATTAGGTCATACTTTGATCAAGAATATCCAAGATAACAAGTTTAACATGTTATTTACATCATTTTTCATTTGCAACTTATTAATAAACATCATTAAAACCCTAATTTTGAAATTATACATGTTTAATACTACCCAACATGATTAAAACCACTTATACATTCTTTAACATAATATTATACATCCAAAGACATGTAAATAAGTGTACAAAACAATGATCATAAGTAAAAATTCATTTTACATATTCAAAAGTACCCTAGATGGTGATTTAACTAAGTAAAGCATATGAACATATAAAATCTTAAATATGAATAGATTAAGCTTTTGATATAACCTTGTGTGGATGATTAGAGATAAGAATAACAATCATACCCTTATGATTAAACCTCTTGGCTTGAAAAATTAGGATGAAACCCTAATTTTTCCCAAGTAACCTTTTTTTCCCTTTCTTGCTTCCTTGCTTGCAAATGGTGAACCAACTCTTGAAAACTTCTTAGAATACCTTAGATATGATGTGTGTATGCTTGTATAATGATAGAAAATCAAGCAATGGATTGACCAAAATAACAATTTTGAGCCGTGGGTTATATAGATGGAAATGGGAGAGAAATTTGTTGTTTGCACTTTGGAAATAAACTCTATGTGTTAGTTGCTAGCTTTTATAGTGAAAATATCTAAGTAACTCAACCATGGTTACTTACAAACCCATGTGTAAAGCCCAAAGGGGGGTGGGTTCTTACAATGTTAAGTGTTTTGGTTCCCAAAAAATAGAATCAACCCAAGAATTCAAGGAAGATAACTTGGACTGATAATTTTCTTGGTCCTATCCTTATAAATCCGGCCACATAGGCTCCCATGTGGTGTTATATTGATTATTTTGGGTATTGGGTATAATCGTGGGTATTCGTTTAAGCGTAGTTAGGTTTTGGTGCTTCCGGGAATGCCGAAACGTGTTTTATCACGAAATGTAAGCATTTTACGTAGCCAATAAAAATAAGATAAACAAAGTTATTAATTATCCTCATAATAATCATATAACACTTGCTTGATGTAAACATTTAATCGTTTAATGCCCGTTTATATTGAATGATCATTTTTAGTTTACGCGATTTAGCTTAACGTTTACGATTTAAAATAAATGCGTAAAACCCTAAAAATAAATTGTGAATTACATAATTCCGTACAATGACCTAAAACACGAGGTGTTATACACAAGTTGAGTGATATCATGTCACCCAACTGGTTTATGGAATAAACTACTAAATCAACTTGGAATAGAGGAGTAGATATATACTCCTGTTTTATGTTTTAAGTTATGTTTTAAATAAAATCATATATATAAATCCATAATGGATTACATTTTGATGTACGGATGTTAATCCGATATAAGATATATTAATATTAAACCAATGTGATGGATTTATTATGTGTATAATGTAAAATTTATGTAATTAGTAATATATATATATATATATATATATATATATATATAATATATATATATATATATATAATATATAAATATATATTATATATAGATATATATAATATATATATTATATAAATTTTTATAGAATATATATATATATATATATATATATATATATATTAGGTAAGTACGCTGCACTTCAGGGCGTTTTTTCATGAATAAACTTACTAAACACGAGTCTGATGCATTATAAAAAACCCCCACACACATACAAAAGGGCGGTTTTCTCTCAAAAACAAAAGAAAAAATTTCAAAAAAAAACCAATCCATCAGCCTTCTAATCATGCCTAGGGTATGTTGATTTCATTCCTTAAATTTGTTTATAATTAATTTTTTTAATTCTTGATTAATAGGGATAAGTATAATTAGATTAGGAAAACCTTGATCCATGTTTTATATGAGCAATTATCCCTTAGAATTATGATATTTAGGAATCATTTAACTCATGCATGCTTGATATTGATTAAATCTGAAAGTGCACTGTTCATATTATGAATTTATATTTAAAATTAATTATTGAAAATCATAAAAATCAGAATTATTCTTTTCAGCCTAGAAAGTACGCCGGTTTTTACTCAAAACTGCCACACTTTTTCATGTTTTCCAGAAAGTATTACATCAGAAAGTTACAGAATGTTCCTAAAACCATCAAAAACTCACCAATCATGCTAAATAATTTCTAACATAACAATAACTTTATTGTTGTTTGTTTTTGATGTGTAGAATTCAGGAACACATGACGAAGAAGCCGAATCATCACAATCCAAACGCCTAAGAAAACACAAAATAGTGAAAGAGGTATTGCTTCCATAAGTTCATCATGAGTTCTTGCTATGGGAAGGATGTAACAGAGATGCAAAGTCTAGGTACAACACTAGATTGACCCAATTACTTCTTAGACACATTTACTCGCCTTGTATCGTAAACTGTGATGTGTTGAACCGAATGGATTGTAATGGAGAAATTGATGACATGTTAAGAATTAGGGTGCGTGAAGCTGAATCGGAAGAAGAGATATTTACTTCGATGGCTTGGATTAGAGCTTTTAATATCAATGATCCAATTTATGTCGAACTTTGCCATGAGTTTTATTCCACTTATGTATAACAACCCGAAATTTTCATCAATGCCAAATCAACCTATTTTATTATGATCACATAATTTTTTGCTTTATTACATTACTTACATTACCAATATCTCAATATGCAACGCAACTTGCATAACTAAAGTTAACGAGCTCACGTAACCTATCTATGGCAATCCTATCTACATATATGTCAAGTAAACATCATAACATGTCAAGTTAATATCTTAATATCATTATTACAAAGTACATTACTCATATAATGTACCATTTGTAACATTATATCAAAACAGACTTTAAACCATTATCGTATACCTATAAACCCTAATTCCATGAAAAGTTAACATCTAAAGTGAATGTACAAGCTAATAAAGCATATGTACAAGTAATATAACATCTCATTTGAAATATAAACTTCCTCCAAGTCAAAGTACAAGTCCTTAAAAGCTCAATGTACAAGTCATTAAGCATGACATCCAAAATATCCGTTTTACCTCTGTTTTCCTAAGGAATTCCATACAATCTATTAAGTACAAGTTAAAAGCAAGTAATGAACTTCATTTACATTCCATATTCATTCTCATTTCATAAGATTCCATGAAATCAAAACAAGAAACCCTAAACCGAGCTAGTTTCTAAATCATAACCCATTTCTGGGTTGTTATCCATTTTAAACCTAAATCATTAATCAAATAAGTTGTAAATACTTAATTTACAACATTACAAATCCTATTTCATCATTATAACATCATTATACATGAATTAAATCCAAGAAACCCTAAAACAAAACCCTAATCTAGTTCTAACCATAAAACCTAAAACTAGGCCCTAGTTCAGAATCGGATCAGTCTCTAAAACATAGAATTTAGGCAAATCAATAGGTTCTGGGTATTAAGTGAAAACACTAGGTTGTAGCCCTATGTCTTGTGATCATTTTGCCGGTGGAATCAACCCGATTCGACATCGGATGAATTAGTTATAGCTGAAATGGCAAAGGTGCGCAGATTCTACACACCTGTAGTAAATGGCTATTATCTCTAAATGTTTGTATAGTAACCCCCAAATATGTAAAACTAAATGTTGTAGAGGACTCAAATATCTAAAAATA
>BQNB010039365.1:0-48110 GCA_026074375.1 Tanacetum coccineum | reverse complement strand
AGTAGGGCAAAGAGGGGCTTCGTAACTGAACCACTATAAATCACCATGTTCGTTTTGCATTTCCTTTTACCTTTTGCTTTACTTATTTCTTTACATATATCGCTTTACTTTTACACTTGCATTGTGCTCATGATTGTGTGAATTGTTGTGTATATTGTGTTAGTTATGATTATATAGCTCTTTGTAGTAAACATTGTGAGTGTGGTTATATTGTTAGAATATGCGCTAGTTATTGTAAATCTATTATCGACACTTCTCATATTGCGTCAAACTTGATTGATGATTTAATACGAAAAATCTAGTCCAAAAACCACTTCTGGGGGCGGTCCCCATAAATTGGGCGGCCCCCTGATTTAGTCAGGCGGCCCCATATATTTATGGGACCGCCGGAAGAGAGTTATGTAATGTCTGCCATATTTTTAGACGGAAACGTATTCACCCCCCCCCTCCCCCTCTATGGTTTCCATAATTGGTATCCGAGCCACGTCACTCTAATTTTCAAAACAAATAGTTTTTAAAATGGAGTACGATCCATGTATCAAATTACCCATGAAGAAAGATTAAATATAAAAAGTGTTTTGTTGCTTGATTCGTAATAATTTCGTTGTTAGATATACTTCGTATAATAACTTGAAGGAAAATCTTCTAAAAGAGTTTGGAAATGTCAATATATTTTTTTAGTCGTAAGAGTAGAAATGGCGTCTAAAACACGTATTTTATGTGTTGGAACAACTTTCTGAAGTCCTACGTCCTTCCATTAAGTCACCAATTGATTTTATAAAAAAAACGTGTTTTGTCACTGGTGGCAGTCCCCTAAATGTTAGGACGGTCCCATAATATATCTGGGAGGCGTCACCTTTCCGGGGGCCATCTGTCTGTTTCGTCAGAATTTTGCAAACTTTGAAAATTCATATAAAATCAATTGTAAGTCCGTAGAAGTCGTGTCACCCACCATTTTAAAGGTAATTGAGTCTACTTTCATTAAAAATATTTCCAAATCTTATTTCCAAACTTAAGTAAGTCAGAATTGCAAATTACTACATAGTGTTCAAAACATTGAGTTTCGTTCTAACGAAAAACTTGTATTTTACGTTTTCCTTCGAGTCGGGCATTTCTAGTTGATAATATCTTTGAAAAATAATGTATTTTTCCTTTCAAAATACTAATCTTAATTAATTTTTAAAAATGGGGAGGAACTATTTTTTTTCAAATCAAGCTAAGTATACATCGTTATATTCTGATACACAAAACGACGACGAATACCTTATGTGTATAGCTTGGAAGTGATGTTGTGTTTAAGTTTTGTTTCAACTTGGTTAATAGATATTAATAAGTAATCATTACTATTTGTAATTGAGCTAAATATATATCTAAACACATGAGCCATGTATGCTATTTGTATGTTACTAGTTTTTCGTATTATGCTTAGTAGGAATTACGCTAGATTTTTTTGCGTTAAGTTACAAAATTGTTTGTGCATTGCGTATAGGAATAGATCACTATACTTACAAGTGTTACATAAACATCTTGTAGATTATTTTAATTGTAGTAACCCATTTAGAAACGAGAGTTAAAATAGTTTGTCAAGTGTGTGGAAAAATAATATCCTAAGATCATATGTTAAAATCCGTTACTAAAATATTTCCAACACATTAACTCTTTTCCAACAAGATGTCTAAATCTTATCATCGTCTTGCTTTGTTTGACCTTGGGTTGGTTAAACAAAAGAAAATATCATATTAATACATTAGTATTTAAGTAAAAGAAATTGTATTTTTTTTGTTAAACCTTGCTTGTGCTTGCATTGTTCTAACACACACACATAATTATATTCTTTTTATAAACATATAGTGTTTTACAAAAGATGTGTGTTGTATTAAAATGGTTAGAAAAATCATTCATACCCAATAAAAATGTCAAAAACTATGCATACCATGCATAACAACAAATAGTTTTTCGCACAAGCAAAATATATGACAATCTTGAAGTAAGAAATTAACTTGTCATCATTCATCAACCTCACACTTACAACTAGTCTTAGGATCAATGGAACACACTATGAAAATCTTTATTTGTCTTCTTTTAAAAGAGTGTTCGTGAGGGTCAAGAAAGATTTCGAATATATATCAACTCATTATTCAAACTATGATTGATATTATTATCGAATCTAATTGACAAGATTTCGAGTATGGACAAGAAATCAGATTCTTATTTGTCTAACTTTAAGATTATATCAAAATATAACAAGAGATATTATCTTAAACCTACATACTCAATCACACTCGATTGATGTGAAAATAACGACATCCCTTTCCAAGATGATAAGAATATGCATCGGATCATAACTCACACTTGTGTAGATGATGTCATATTGAGTCTACTTGTCCAATAGTTGTGTTCTAAATATTTGGCAAATATAATGACAGTAAAATACACAATGAAGTAGGATTGACGACTTGAATGTTTTGTCTAAAATATTCAAGTAATTTACCTTGCAATGCAATTGGTAAAGTCATCATCTCCAAAAAGCCAAACATGAGCAAATGCACAACATACGTAACTTTGCTCAAACAATTCAAAAGCACAACTCAAAACTCAAACTATCTTCTCATCAAAACTCTCTCTTACTTTACCAAATAAGCATAATATTTATTCTTCACCAAATGAGAACCCTTTAACCATCTAAGGTTAGGATGAACATATTCCACAAACCATTTTTTGTGCTTTCTTTCATTAGGTAATTGTAAAAAGATTTCGAATATGAAGATGATTATTATTCAAACGATAATCAATCTCACTATTCATTCCAATTACAAATTTGGAATATGAACATGAAATCACGATATGATGATTTAGCAAGATCACGAAAATATCAATCAAATAACCATAGATATTTTTCCCGAGTCTACATGTTTAACTATCCTCGGTTATTACATGAAATCATGAAGTCGATTGCAAGACAACAAGATTAGTCATCAAATTGTAACTCACACTTGCAATGTAGTTGTTTCATTGAGTCTAAAGTGTTAAAATGTTTGTGTTATTAGCTATGGTCAAATTATACATGCTAAACTTAACACACTCTAAGTAGGATTGACGACTTATAAATTTCCATCGGGAAACTCGTAAGTACTCAAACTTGATAAGCAAGACTTGGATGTCATTTCCAAAAACTCAAACCGAGAACCCTTATAACTTATATAAGTTTCTCTTAATAACATAATATTAACACCATCTCTCAAATAAGGGAAAAATGATCCTTGCCCAAATTTTCCCACCTCCACGGATCAATGGATCCTTCGTCCTAGATTCATCCTCGATTCAGGTTGATCCGCCCTATGGCATTAGATTTAAACATCTTCCTCTTGCCAATCTCTTGCTTAAAAGTCTAACATACATGTAACTAAACTTTAGTTAATCATCATTATTTATATAAAGAAACATTCACAAGATCTATTGAGGTAAATAACCTTAATTGGATTTCTTTCATAAAAGACATGCAAAGGTGCATTCTTTGAACACTCTCATTTTAGAGCATTACACATTGTCACTCTTAAGCATACTCCTACGTTCTAGATAACTCATTCTCTCTTAACCTACAACAACTTGCTTGCTCTCTTATTTAACCTTAGAATTCAACATATCTTGATTAGGATTATGCGAACTGAAATTAAAGTATGTTAGTTAGGTCATGTTAGGCCCTCTATGAAAAGATAATACAAATTTTATCTTTGCTACACTTCATTAGGCAAATATAGGAATTCTATTTTGTCTAACATGAGAATGACTACTAGAGAATCTATTGCACTAGAAATTCAATTTGACCTAACGGTTGAATTGCTTCCAAGAGTGAAGTGTTCGTGGTATAACCCGTAAAAATGGTTGTGTTCAGCCTGAATTGAGCACCACTAGTGATAGTCTCATATTCATTCTCTAATTTGATTAAATGGCTCTTCCTAAATATGCCTAATGATAGTCTACATCGATAGACATTGTATTTCATTAGGAGTGCACTCTAAGCAAGTAGAGATTAGGTTTCTCCTTAGTCAATCTAGACTATATGCATTTCACATATGTGCTTTGAAGTTTCAAGATGATAACGTGCTCCCACGAGAACTTCCCCTGAATCGACAAAAAGATTCGTAATGCAATTATATGCTTTCATGTTTATCTTAATGCTCGACGTTTATTTGCTTAGCTATTGAATGCATGTTTATTATAAGGGCGTTTGTCTTTTTCCTAGTAATTTAGATAAAATATCTCTTATGTTATCTAAATAACACATGCTCTTAAAAATGCTACATGCTAACATGTTTTACATGATGATTACATTTAAAATTATCATGCTTTGTTTGCTGTCATCTTACATACTTTACATGATTAATGTACGCACCTACACTATGTTAGGTTGATGTATGACAAATAAAGGTTTAGATGTCATACAGTCTTCACATTAATCTATGTTGATATTATTGTGTTGATGCATGCTTAATTAAACTTGCATCTTTATATCTATATGTCTATTACATATATTTAAAATTTTCTCACCTAAATATCTTTCTTTCCGCGTCCGAGTCACTATCTAAATTTTCAAAAGAGTCGCAAAATGGTCTTAAATCTCTTAAAGTCTTCACTCACACACTCCTTTGATCATCGTCTCACTTTCTTCCAAATCATCTACTCTTTCGTCAAGTAAAGCTTAGATACAAATCTAATGCTCCTCAAAGTAAGTTTGGCAACTTAAATATTTCATCCGAAATATTCAAGTATCTTTAACTTGCGATTGCAAATGTTAAAGGTCATATCCAAAAATTACCATTCAAGCCTTTTAACAACAAAAGTTAAAAACGCTCTCATTTTCTCTTCGACGAAAACATTCTTTTCTCTTCGACGAAAACGCTCTTTGTGTTTCGATCACACCTCTTCCTTCTCACTCAACCACGCCTCTTTAACCATAGAGATGGCTAATCTCTTTCCTCCACTATATCGACAACCACCTTAAGATAACCGTAAATCCTTTCGTCGGTGATTGTTCTATGAACATTTCGCAAATTGCTCGAGAAGAGCTACAAGAACAATGTGAGTTAGTTTATAACGTACGTTAACCACCATCCATATGGACTATTGTCAAGCTTGTCACCTCATCTTCCGTTTTGTTTTATTCTTTAATATTATTATTATTATTATAATATATTTATTATTATTATTAATATTTATTATATTTTTCGCGGTACGAATACACCGAAGATAAAATCGCCGAAATTCTTTTCTTTACCCCCTCAAGCGTGGATCGTTAAATTATCTACGTCAAGTTTAGGAATGATAGAACACATCCAAAATTCGTCTTGCCTCTTTTCTTCTACTTTCGATTCTAGTCCGTGTTCCATTCCATGTCGTGACAACTTAACTACTTCATCCGAAGTACTATAAGTATTTTTTTAATTAGCGAAATGCAAATTAAAATGTCACTCTTTTCGAAAAATTTCATCAACAATCGATTCCAAAAAACCTTTGCTAGTGGCGGTCCCCATAAACCAGGCGCCCCCTGATTAAAACAGGCGGCCCTCATATATATATGGGACCGCCGGCAGCTGGCTTGTGATATCTTTCATTTCCTTTTCTAATCATAAAATAAACACCCTTCTCTCTCTTCTTCTTCTTCTGTGAGTTGGCGTCTATTCTTCACTCAAACCTCATTAACTATTATTCACTCTTGTCAATAATTACTAGTTCTAGTACACATTCAAACCAATAAGGTGAAATGAAAAACAAGTCTTAAGTCATCCACCGAGTCATCTTCACAATAAAATTCATCATGAATTCTTCTCCACTAGCATACTCATAAACTAATAGCGTTTATCACTTCTACAAACTATGAAAAGTAAACTACCCTTCATAACACACAAACCTATGCCCAATATCTCTCTGTAAATTAATGGGTCATCCTCATATCCTAACACTCATAAGCATCATTGCTTATGTTGTTAATAGTCAAGTGAATTTCATAATGAAATGCGTATCATTCTCAAACACAATCCTTAAATCGTCATACTCATAAATCTCCTCATATCTTGGTCCTCACTTCTCATAAACCTCTTTTCTCACTTCGAATGGTCTTTCACTTCGAATGGTCTTTTCACTTCTAAACGGTTCCTCTCTTTCTCAATAGTCTTTTTACTTCTGACGTTTCTTCTTACTTCTAAACGTTTCTTTTCACTTCTAATAAGTCTTCTCATCTCTAACGTTTCTTCTCACTTCTAAATGTTTCTTCTCTCTTCTAATAGTCTTATTACTATTAGAATTCCTTTTATATCCCTTGACAACTTAATATTATCAACCGAAAATATAAATAAATTGCGAATGAAAATGTCACTTAAAGATGTCCTTCGCTAAACTTTCCACTTTCTAAAAAGTAAAGAACATAGAGAAGATATTCAATCTTCAAGTGCTATTGAGTCACCACATTGCCAAACAACAAAATACCAAACAAACCTTTGAATTCCTAATCATCCACCTTTGTCTTGATAAGATCACACGCACATCAATTGTTAGTGCAAATGATATATCAATCTCTTCTAACTACTCTCTGTCCAACACAACTCCTTCGCTTTAGTCTTCCCTTATCTTTCCCACTTTTTCCGGCTATATGGAATCATCTCATATCACATCCAAGAGCAAATATCGTCTCCACCTTTCTTATTTTCTTTTTACTCTTTTAACCACACACACACACACAGTATATATATATATATATGTGTGATTATATATTATTAATATATATATATATATATATATATATAATATATATATATATATATATATATATATATATATATATAATTATTTTTATTTTACCAAGATATTAAGTGTCATCCGTCTACTTTTAAAAGGTCATTCTCATAATATTTTTATGTCAATCAATAAACGAATCCCATTCTCGTTTATTAAAAGTCGGTCTAATCTTTCTCCGTAAACATACGTCTTGAGTCTTTTAATTATATCATTTAGATGTGGGTTGTTTTAATATAATGCTTTGCATATTCTAGCTCTAACTTTCTCTTAAAGTGTCATACTTTAGAATATCTAACACCTAAAATGCATGTCCTAGTCTCCTAATAATTCCTTGCTATATAATATGTGCACGTTTGTCTATAACTCTTTGTTTTGTAGCACACATACATCATCTTGATTTCCATTGATACCCTAAACAAGGGGGTAGCTTACACGAGGGGGACACTACAAGCGTCCTACTCATTTAAATTTCATTCATCGAACATCTTGAGTTCTAATGGAAATTCATTTGATCCATGGATCTACTAGAGTCACTTTTCGAGGAATGTAATTAGCGAAAGGATGCAATAGGCAAGGGGAGCTCAAGATATGTGGGTAATAACATGGATTGTTAAATACCGTGATGATTCTAAGACTTCACTGGAGATGCATCCAAGCTCACCTTTATAGGAAATAGGATCGTGGATTGTCAAATACAATGAATGAGTTCCACTATTCGAACTCCAAATAATACACCTCATCACTTTAAAACAAAATCACCCTCAACCTAAGGTCCTCATCTCAATAAATACCTTCAACTTATATACTTGAAGTACCTCACCTTTCTTTTCAAGCTTCCTCTTCACTTTCTCATAACCCTCGTCTACATCTCCCAGAACACAAAACCACCTCAACCTTATTCTCCATGTTTGATCTTCTCATTCATACCAACAATATACTTGGATCACCTACCTTTTCCTCATTCCTTTAACCTATACACTCAAAGTACCTACCTTCTTGTCTTCCTAATTACTAAACGAAAATCACACCTCTCATGAACCTTTCTAAACAATCCAAGAACACATAATCACCTTCACACTTTATTTCATACATCTTTTCCTCATACCAAACCTATAATACTCGGAATAGCACCCTGTCCTCCTTCTCATTCCTCTAACATATTACCCCGGAGCACGTACCCTCTTTCTCATTCTTTTTCACAACCATCCCAACCTATATGCTCCAACATAATCCACACTATACCTTTTATGCTTTCGACAAAAGGGGTAGAAGGGAGTGTAAACAGTAGCTTTTAAACTCTAAACTATGTGCTATAAGTTTACATATTTGGTCCTCATCATCAAAAAGGGGGAGATTGTTTAGTGCAAATATTACGATAGTAATCTATATTATCCTTTATGTTTTGTGAAAACAACCATGTACAAGTAATACATAACGTAAAG
The DNA here is from genome assembly GCA_026074375.1 of Tanacetum coccineum. Classification (NCBI taxonomy): domain Eukaryota; kingdom Viridiplantae; phylum Streptophyta; class Magnoliopsida; order Asterales; family Asteraceae; genus Tanacetum; species Tanacetum coccineum. The sequence goes on along the minus strand of BQNB010039365.1, from coordinate 39,876 downwards.
TACGCAAGTTACTCGTATTCACAAATCATCAATGCATACATATCAACAACACTCTATGTATGTAAACCCCCGTATAAAAGGTCACTACTTTGTTTAACTCTTATATTAATTTTATAAATTTACATTTTCAAAATTTTGGTCAAAATTGAAATTTATGGATTTTGGCGAGTTTCGAACCGTAAGTCACCTGTTATCGATCGAGAAGCTAATGGGCGCGTAATTATAGCCTCGTAAATTTCATTAGAGGCATTTTAGTTGGATATATTATCACCGACCTATTCTGGATGTGACGTGTTTTAAATTGAGCGTTTTTGCAAATTTAAATTGTCGTACCATGCTTTGGACGATTATTCATTTAAATGAAAGAGAAACCCTAAATTTAATATTTAGTTAATTCTCGAGAGCTTGATAAAATTTTATTTTATTTTTATTTTTGTAATTTTTAAACTTCTCCCGTTGGTTGCCGAAAACGAGTCTAAAAATCGCATGTTTGCAAAAATTATTAAGTCGGGCTAGCTTTGGGCCCGAAATCTACCAAAATACTAAGTTAATAAAATTTTTGGCCCAATCTCCGTTTCTTTCTCTCCTATAACCGGTTAACACCAAACAATGAAACACCCATAGAATTTTTTAAATATATACCTAATTTAAATGTCATTAAACTTTATCTTAAATAAACACATACAAATACATATATGGTAAATTAAACCTTTCCTTTGTTATTTTTTTCATCTTCAATCGGTGGAAGCAAAAACCAAGTGCTAAATCCATAGTTTTCTAAACCGCGTCCCCATAAAATTCCATATAATCCTAACTAAAAATCATACACCAATCTTTTATTCACTCACACACTCAAACTCTGTCTCTCCCTTCCTGTTTTCTATCTATTCGACACAAACACAGGCACACACTCCATCTCCAATTTCAAATTCCAATCAAAAATTACACCATTCTACCTAAAACCTATAATCCTATCTCTACAAACAATAACCCATCTTTATATAACCACCATGCATGTAAACTAAGAAGACATAAAAGTTGAAGAATCTTTGATTATGAAGATTTAAAAGGGTTTTGTTGGTGATAAAGGTTTTTATAAAGATTCAAGAGTGTTACTAGTGCAAGATTGTCAAATAAAAGTTAGGGTTTGGTTGTTTGGTCACTCTTTGATTTCGGCAAAATCAAGAACACAAGGGGAAGGTATTTTTGATTAATCTACTAATTATTATTAATCGATTGATATGTAATGTTTAAACCCTTTTAATTTAATCTTAACCTATAATCAATGCATGTGCTTGATTTCAATTCTTAGAAACATATATGGTCATGAACTTTGATTCTTGGTTTGATCTATAAAATCTATGTTATTATGATTGAGATATGTTAATATGATATGTAGTGGCATTTCATAAGGTTGATTGGTGATTTAAATAAGTTTTGGATTGGTTTACTAGTATTTTATTGAGGCAGTTTTGAATCAGTAGCTAAAATGTATGACAACTCTAAAAATTTAGCTTGGGGTCTGTGATTAAATTACATAGGTAGATAGATATATATATATATGTCTCAGCTCTCAACCAATTGTTCCGGATGAGTGATATATGGCCAAAATACAAAACTAGGTCAAATCTGAACCTTCAATTAGGATACGTGTTTTTCTACAGATTATTGAACTAAAGGTTGGGTTTTTAAAACATGGACTTATACTATACATCATAGGGAAGCTCCATCACTTGTCCTCACATTGATTGCTATTATAGATTTTATTTTATGGTCATTTTCGTAAAAGTGTATATTTTGGCTAACATTTTGTTTTGGTAGTCTGTCATTAAAATAGAAATTCCCATGTGGTAAAAGTTTAGATTGATTGGGTTAATGTTCTGGAAACTAGATTTTGGTTGTAGACTTGGTGTGGGGGCTTGATTCTCTGTCAAATAGCTTTCCATGGGAGAAAACCCATATTCATAGCCCTTACGGATTTATAATTATGCCTTCTTTAAAACTGGTCAAACCAGAAACTGGAAATTTACGTCTTTTCTAAGAACATATAAAGTACACAATTTTGATAATAAGATAAGAATTAATATGTAAAACTTAATATATGTTTATTTACTTATAAACTCAGATTATTAGTCATATATTGGAATAAAATCACTTTAGTTAAGTCATTGTGCAACGCCACGCATATATCTAAGAACAAATCCCATACGTGTTTAAAAAGTTCTTACGTATTGTTTTTACTTTTATATTTTACTAAGTCGCGTCACTCCTATAGGTTGTCGGTGATTGTTGGTGACCTCTCTCGATCTATATACTCAGCTTCTCGATCCTTGTCGCTTATTTGACTTACGATGAGTTCATAGCCTCACTTTTTTTTAAATATTTTTCTTAAACCCCGCGAGGGAGATGCATGCTAGTTTTTATAAAATGAACACAAGTAGGTTTTTCTCCTATGCTTGGACCCGTATGTGAATATATGTATATTGCTGAGTAGCTTTCGCATAAGACCCAATCGAGAGTCCCACCCCACCCCGTTCAACTACCTATGATGGGAAGCCGCTCATTAACAATAAATAATAGCGTTATGGGCTTGAACAACACCGATCGGTTTTTTTGGGAATTTGAATCCGAAAAGTGAGCACATCCCAATGTAAACGGACATTTTGTATGGAGATTTGAGATGGTTAAGTTGACGAAATTACTACCTGGGGGCATTACATTGTATTATTATTAATTATTTATAGGAATTCGTTTAATGGATCGTTTCGCGAGCTCATGCAACTGTGGTTATATAGCTTGTCCTGTATTCACAAGTCTATATGATGCTTATGAATATTATAATGCTTGTGTTCAACCCTTTTTCAACTGTTTATTACTTATAAAACCTATGAATTCACTCAACCTCGTGTTGACTTTTTAGCATGTTTCATCTCAGGTAATTAAAGTCTGGAGACTTGGAGGCAATAAAGAGGAGGATTCGCGCTAACTTTGTGCATTATTTTAAAAAATCCATTTCTTCATAAATGAAAAACAAATTTTAGTTTGTTTATATCCAACTGTTATGATGTATGGTAACGATCTCTTGGGACTACGCTTTTGAACTCCAGAATGTAAAAAAAATATGGAATATATAATATTCTTAAAAAACGATTCCAAAAACAAACAAAACAACTTATGCAACAGTGAACAAAAAAAATTTGGTTAGTTTGTTATACAATCTCTCTATTGAGTCGTTCTATATTTCTTGCGACTATTGTACTTTTATTTAACACCCAAATTGTTGGTTCCGCTGCGTGTAAATTTGGGGGTGTTAAAGATTGGTATCAGAGCCACATTATAAAGAACTAGGTTGTTTTCAAAACCTAAACTATAACTTTATTTAAAAAAAAAATTAGCGCGCAAATTCCTCATGATGATGATGCGCTAACGGTCGTTCTTGCAATTACGTTTCTTTCTTTCTAGCATTATTATTGCGGGAGTAATATCATAAGTATTTATTAATAAAAATACATGATATATATGTCGATATATATATTGATTATTAAACTTTACACATTAAAGTTTTTATCATACTTTGAAAGTCTCATATCTTATGTATTGCATACATTCATATATTTTGCATACATTCGTACTTTGCATAAATTTTATTAAATATAGTGACCTTATACGTATCCCTCGTATTCGCAGATTATCATGGCGAACCTATTTCCAAATGACGACGCAAATGCTCTCGTGCCAAACTTCAACATTGAGTTTGTACCGAATCCAGGCCATGCACACTTTGCTAACAACAACAATAATAATGGGTGGATAGAGTGGGATGTACCACTAGGAGAGATGGATGAGCCGATGGTAGACCCGAAGTCTGACGAGGAAGAGACGAATGATGAGGATGATGATGGCGATGTTGTGGATGAGCCTAAACTGAGCACCTACGAGGTCGGAGGTCCACCTACGGCTATCGCAGCTCAGCTTCAGGTGATTGATGAGTTGTATATCCAGGTGGATAATCTAAGAGATAGACAGGGAGTGTTGACGAGGAAAATGGAGGAGGTGAGTGATGCAAGGCGACTAACAGTGTTGCCATTGGGAGGATCCACCTAGAAGTACTGCTTTGGAGGAGCAGGTGCAGACCCTGCAACAGCTCTACATGAATCCAGGTTGAAGAACCAGCAGTGGCAGACTACAGTGGCTGAGATATACAGTCGCGAGGGTACCTTGATGCAGTACATGCTGTGGATGGAAGTAAGCTCCTTTACTGTTTTGGAGAAGAGACTTTCCTGGCCCCTCCGGGGGCCCAGTAGTCCATTTCTCTCCTTTCTTACCTTGTTTGGTCCTAGATTCTTTTGTATAGTACACTAAACTGCTAGTCCATTTAGTGACCATGTGTGCCAGGTGTATTTGTTCTCTATGCAAACACCGCAGTCCGATTCCGGATTATGTAGGATGACTCCTAGTAGCTTATATTATTAGTAGTTCTCTTAATTGGATCATGTACCAACTGAACCCGGCCTATCGGTTGTTGACTTAGTACTAGTGCTTGTAATGACCTAAGTCATGTTTAGGTCACGTTTTGTGAAAACACTACCACACGTACTAATTTTTGGTGCTTAATGAGATGACTACTTGACTTTAATTACACTACTGCGTTGTGATTGCTTATATGATTATCCAATTGTTCGCTTCCTTGATTGTTGCTCATATGATAATTGTATTATTCCTGTAAGTTATAATTATACCAATGGTATGAGTAATTACACTTTTCTTTTCTTGTGTCGTGATAGAATCATGCCTCCTAAGCAAATGGTCGCAAAGCTCCATTTGCCCAAATTAGTATTTGACGAATTGCGAAAGCTCTGCCGACGACACATATCGCCGACCCAGAACGCAACAGTGCTAGAGGACCTGGTAACGTGGAAGGTGCAGGCAATGCAGGAGGTCCCGAGAGAGCACAACCGGCCAGGGATTGTACTTTCTCAAGTTTCATGAAGTGTGGTCCTACCCAATTCCATGGTAAAGAAGGGGCTATTGAACTTTGCCGTTGGTTTGAGAAGATTGAAAGTACTTTTGGGATCAGTGAATGCGCTGAAAGGAACAAAGTCAAGTTTGCTGCTGCTACCCTTCAAGGTAGAGCTTTGACCTGGTGGAACACCCAAGTCGCCACCCTCGGTTTAGCAGAGGCAAACGGGAAATCATGGGATGATATGAAAAAGATGATGTTGGAAGAGTTCTGTCCTGAAGAAGAAATATCAAGGATGGAAGATGAGTTGAGAAACTTGAGGTTAAGGAACCATGACTGCTTACACCAACCGATTCAACGAATTGGTTTTACTATGTCCTGAGGTTGTTCCATCTACCAAAAAGAAGATCAGTCAATATATCAAGGGGTTGCCATCATACATCCAGGGTGAGACCTATTCTTCTAAGCCAACTACCCTAAATGAAGCTATAAGGATGGCGCATGGTCTTATGGAGCATAAAGTTCAGGGTTGGAAGGAAAAGAATGCTGATCAAAACAAGAGAAAATGGGAAGGTGGAAATCAAGGGAATAATCAAGGTAACCGTAATAACAACCGGGGAGACTACCGTGACAACCGCCGTCACAATCAAAACAATAACCGAAGGAATGGGGGTGCTAGGGCCATGACTCAAGCTCAAGGTGAAAATGTGAACCAAGGAGGGCACGCCCCGAAGTGCAATAGGTGTAACATGTTCCATTTTGGAAATTGCCCGGTGAAATGCAATAAATGTGGAAAAAGGGGACATATTGCTAGGGATTGTCGTGGTAAAGGAGTAGCCACTGGTGCTAATGCTGAGCCGATTAGGGTTTGTTTCAAGTGTGGGGACCCGAATCACCTTGCCAACAGTGAATTGTGTCCCGAGAAGAAGAAGCAGGATGGAAGGAATGCAAGTGGCCATGTTTATGCCGTGAAAGATGTCGATCAAGCCCAAGGCCCAAATGTGGTGACTGGTACGTTTCTGCTCAATAATCGTTATTTTAGCATGTTGTTTGATTCGGGGTCGGACAAGAGTTTCATAAATGCTAGTCTTACTCATTTAATTGACAACGAACCGGAAAGAATAAGTGCTAGTTATGAGGTCGAGTTAGCCGATGGAAGGATCGCTAGTACAAATACCATATTAAAAGGGTGCACTTTAAATATACTCAACCATCTATTTAAAATCGATCTAATGCCTATAGAACTTGGTACTTTTGATGTCATAATTGGCATGGATTGGTTAGCCGATAATGATGCCGTCATCATCTGTGGTAAAAAGGAGGTGCACATTCCGATTAAGAATCGAACGTTAGTGGTTAAGGGTGATAGCAATTCTTCCCGATTAAAAGTGATATCATGTATTAAGGCAAGAAAATACATCGAAAGAGGATGTCATCTATTCTTAGCTTACGTTATCGAGAAGGAGAAATCTGAGAAACGTCTTGAAGATGTACCGGTAATTCGTGATTTCCCTGAAGTATTCCCTGATGACTTACCGGGACTTCCCCCGCCTCGACAAGTTGAGTTCAAAATTGATCTAGTGTCGGGTGCTGCTCCAGTTGTTCATGCACCTTATCGCCTGGCCCCGTCAGAAATGAAGGAATTGTCTGAACAATTGAAGGAATTGTTAGAGAAAGGATTCATTCGCCTGAGCTCGTCACCCTGGGGAGCTCCGGTATTGTTCGTAAAGAAAAAGGATGGGTCATTTCGTTTGTGTATCGATTATCGTGAACTGAATAAGTTGACGGTCAAAAACCGCTATCCTCTCCCGAATATGCGATTTATTCGATCAACATCAAGGTTCAAGTGTATATTCAAAAGAATTGATCTACTTTCTCGGGGTATCATCAACTCTGCGTTCGAGAAGAGGATATCCCCATCACAACCGCTTTACGAACGAGTATGGTCACTAGAAACTTCCAAGTAATGTCGTTTGGTCCTAAACCAATGCACCATCAGTGTTCATGGATTTGAATGAACCGAGTCTAAGGCCGTAATCTCGATAAATACGTGATCGTATTCTCGACGCCATTCTCATCTAACTCCAAGATCAAAGGAGAACATAGTTAGCATCTAAAGATCATTTTGGGAACCTGCTCAAGAAAGAGAAATTGAACCCAAATTCTCGAATGAGATTCTGGTTGGAGTCCGTTCAATTCCTTGGCCATGTTATTAATAGGGAAGGCGTCCATGTCGATCCCGCAAAAATTGAAGCTATCAAAAATTGGCCTGTTCCGACGTCGCCAACTGAAGTAAGACAATTTATGGGATTAGCCGGCTATTATAGAAGATTCATCGAGGGATTTTCTTTGATCGCCAAGCCGCTTACCAAACATACTCAAAAAGAAAAGATATTCAGTTGGGGTGCGGATGAGGATGAAGTATTCCAAAAGCTTAAGCAAGATCTATGTACTGCTCCAATTTTAGCTTTGCCCGAAGGTCTTATTGATTTCGTTGTTTATTGCGATGCATCACTCAAGGGTTATGGTGCGGTACTAATGCAACGGGATAAAGTGATTGCCTATGCTTCCTGGCAATTGAAAACTCATGAAGAAAACTACACTACTCACGATTTCGAATTGGGTGCTGTGGTTTTTGCCCTTAGACTCTGGAGACATTACCTCTATGGTACAAAATGTGTTATGTACACCGATCATAAGAGCCTACAATACATTTTGGATCAGAAAGAACTTAACATGAGACAACGGCGATGGATCGAACTATTGAGTGGAATTATGATTGAGTGAAATCGTATTACATCCCGGCAGAGGCCAACGTAGTAGCCGATGCTCTCAGCAGGAAAGTTCGAGATAAACCTTTGAGGGTTCGATCTTTGGTGATGTCTACCTACACCGATCTGTCCGAAAGGATACTCAAGGCCCAACTGGAAGCTGTGAAACAAGAAAATGTCAAAGCGGAAAATCTAGGTCGAATGTTAAAGCCTATCTTCGAGATTCACTCCGACGGGATTTGGTATTTTGAAAATCGTGTGTGGTTGCCGTTGTTTGGCGGACTACGAGACTTGATTATGCACGAGTCTCATAAGTCAAAATATTCTATTCATCCGGGTTCCGACAAAATGTATCAAGACCTGAAGAAGTTATATTGGTGGCCGAATATGAAAGCCGACATTGCTACATATGTTAGTAAATGCCTTACGTGCGCCAAAGTCAAAGCCGAGCATCAGCGACCGTCAGGACTTCTGCAGCAACCTGAAATTCCTGAATGGAAGTGGGAACGTATTACTATGGATTTTGTTACGGGCCTTCCGAGAACATCTAGTGGTTATGATTCTATTTGGGTAATTGTCGATCGATTGACTAAATCAGCTCACTTTTTGCCGATGAAGAAGACTGATAGTATGGAAAAACTCACCCAGCAGTATCTGAAAGAAGTTGTCTGTAGGCATGGTGTACCGTTGTCGATCATTTCAGACCGCGATAGTCGATTCGCATCTGGGTTTTGGAGGTCCCTTCAAAACGCTTTAGGGACAAACTTAAATATGAGTACGGCATACCACCCGGAAACAGATGGTCAAAGTGAGAGAACGATCCAAACTCTTGAAGACATGTTGCGATGGATAAGAAGATGGAAGCTACTCCTGCTTAATGCGATCTACATGTTAAAGGGCATATATAAGTTACTTGTTCATGATTAAGGTTACTTTCCATTTTTAGCAACTTTCTATTTTTAGCAACTTTCTATTTTTAGCAACTTTCTATTTTTAGCAACTTTCTATTTTTAGCAACTTTCTATTTTTAGTAACTTTCTATTTTTAGTAACTTTCTATAATTAGCATGATTCCTTGATTAGTACGTTCCATGATTAACATATTCCATGATTAATATGTTTCATGATTAGTATTCTTGTTATATTGGGTACTTTCCAAAAATAGACTTTCCTAAATTAACTTTCCATAAATGATAACTTTCCTGATTTAATAAGTTCCATAATTAAACTTTCCAAAAATAGACTTTCTAAAAATAGCAGGTTTCTATAAATAGCAGGTTTCTATAAATAGCAGGTTTCTATAAATAGCAGGTTTCTATAAATAGTAAGTTTCCATAAATAGCATGTTTCTATTTCTGTATTTACCATCCAAATCCTTGATCTTACATAATTTACGTAATTAGTCCTTTTAGTTATTAATTTAATTAAACATGATCTTTAATTATCCATTTTTGCAAAACAAGCCCTTATAATATCAAATATGGTATTTTCATACTTAATACTTTAATTACTGATCATACCTTGTACTTTTCATAATTTACACTTTTAGTCCCTCAGTTTTAAATACAATTCGAATTATATATATATTATATATAATTAATCATGTTTAACCCATAACAATTATCAAATGACAATTTATACCCTTCACTAACTTTGTTTTAAAAACTCATAATATTAATTTTATAAATTTACATTTTCAAAATTTTGGTCAAAATTGAAATTTATGGATTTTGGCGAGTTTCGAACCGTAAGTCACCTGTTATCGATCGAGAAGCTAATGGACGCGTAATTATAGCCTCGTAAATTTCATTAGAGGCATTTTAGTTGGATATATTATCACCGACCTATTCTGGATGTGACGTGTTTTAAATTGAGCGTTTTTGCAAATTTAAAGTGTCGTACCATGCTTTGGACGATTATTCATTTAAATGAAAGAGAAACCCTAAATTTATATTTTTTTTTCTCGAGAGCTTGATAAAATTTTATTTTATTTTTATTTTTGTAATTTTTAAACTTCTCCCGTTGGTTGCCGAAAACGAGTCTAAAAATCGCATGTTTGCAAAAATTATTAAGTCGGGCTAGCTTTGGGCCCGAAATCTACCAAAATACTAAGTTAATAAATTTTTTGGCCCAATCTCCTTTTCTTTCTCCTATAACCGGTTATACACAAACAATTAAACACCCTTAGAATTTTTGTATATTACCTAATTTAAATTTATACTTATCTTAAATAAATACATACAAATACATATTTATGGTAAATAAAACATTCCCCCTTTGTATTTTTTTTTCTCAATCGGTGGAAGCAAAAACCAAGGCTAAATTCCTAGTTTTTCTAAAACCTCCCATATAAATACATATAATCTTAACTAAAAATCATACACCAATCTTTTATTCACTCACACACTCAAACTCTGTCTCTCCCTTCCTAACTTATTCATCTCTATTCGACACAAACACAGCAATACCACTCCATCTCCAATACAAATTCCAATAAAAAATTACACCATTCTACCTAAAACCTATAATCCTATCTCTACAAACAATAACTCATCTTTATATAGCCACCATGCATGTAAACTAAGAAGACATAAAAGTTGAAGAATCTTGATTTGTGAAGTTTTTAAAAGGGTTTTGTTGGTGATAAAGGTTTTTATAAAGATTCAAGAGTGTTACTAGTGCAAGATTTGTCAAATAAAAGTTAGGGTTTGGTTGTTTGGTCTCTCTTTGAATTCGGCAAAACAAGAACACAAGGGGAAGGTATTTTTGATCAATCTACTAATTATTATTATGTTTATATGTAATGTTTAAACCATTTTAATTTAATCTTAACCTATAATCAATGCATGTGCCTGATTTCAATTCTTATAAACATGCATGGTCATGAACTTTGATTCTTGGTTTGATCTATAAAATCTATGTTATTATGATTGAGATATGTTAATATAATATGTAGTGGCATTGTATAAGGTTGATTGGTGATTTAAATAAGTTTTGGATTTGTTTACTAGTGTTTTACTGAGGCGGTTTTGATCATAGCTAAACGATGTAACTCTAAAAACTTGTTGGGTCCTGGATTAAATTGAATAGGTAGATAGATATATGTCTCAGCTCTTTGGGATAGTTGGATGCTCAACCAATTGTTCTGGATGAGTGAGATATGGCCAAAATACGAAACTAGGTCAAATCTGAACCTTCAATTAGGATACATGTTTTTCTACAGATTATTGAACTAAAGGTTGGGTTTTTAAAACATGTAATTATACTAGACATCATAGGGAAGCTCCAACACTTTGCCTCACATTGATTGCTTTTTTTTTTTTTTTATAGATTTCTTTTTTGGTCGTTTCGTAAAAGTGTATATTTTGCAACATTCCTGTTTTAAGTAGTCTGTCATAAAATAGCAATTCCATTGATTGGTAAAGTTTAGATTGATTGGTTTTAATGTTCTGGAAAACTAAATTCAAATAGCTTTTCCACGGGCGAAAACCTCATGTTCAAAAGCCCTTAACGATTACTAAATTATGCCTTCATAAAACTGGTCAAATCAGAAACTGGAAATTTAAACGTCGTATTTCTAAGAACCATATAAAGTACACAATTTTATTAATAAGCTAAAATTTCATATGTATAACTAGTAAATGTTTATTTACTTATAAACTCAGATGTTTTAGTCAATATCTTGGAATAAAACCACTTTAGTTTAAGCATTGCGCAAACGTCACGCATTATATCTAAAAACATTCCCATACGTGTTAAATTTTCTTACGTATTGTTTTTACTTTTATATTTTACTAAGTCGCGTCACTCCTATAGGTTGTCGGTGATTGTTGGTGACCTCTCTCGATCTATATACTCAGCTTCTCGATCCTCGTAGCTTATTTGACTTACGGTGAGTTCATAGCCTCGCTTTTTTTTAAATATTTTCTTAACCGCAGGGAGATGCATGCTAGTTTTTATAAAACGAACACAAGTAGGTGAGGTCGACACCATGAGAGGAGGAGCAGGAATAAAAACCTAAATTATGAAGGGTTTACAGGTTTTAATAAAAGTATACAAGTCTTAGTCCAAATCAAAAACCTTTTTCCCTTTTTTTTCTTTTGGGCCGATCGGCCATACCCCCCATAAATTTATTTATTTTTATTTTTTTTATTATTAGTTATATTATTATTATATATATATTTATTATTTATTTTATTTATTAAATCATTAATTACATATTCACCTTCAATACCTTAAATTTTTACTAAAACCTATGTAAACTTGGTAAACCATTTTGCTCAAAACTACTTTCTATAAATAACTTTCATTTCACCATTTCACTTTCTATTTTTAGAAAGTCCACTATAAATACCCAAATTTCACTCACCTCACTTATTTCCAACATGATACATTTTCCATAAACGCTTAACACAAAATCATCCAACTATTGACGTAGCATTGCAATGCAATACGCCATTTCTTTCCATTATCATTACACGTGAACAAATGGAATACTCATCACCAAACACAAACGCATTCAAAATGAAATGATCATACACCTCAAAATGATATTAAGCACATACTTAACTCACTTAGCACACATAAAATCATATAGCACAACACTTAAACACATAAAATGAACTCTTAGCCAAACCTAACAATATGACTAACCTGCTCAGATCATGGGTGTCACAGTATCCCCTCCTTTAGGAAATCTCGTCCCGAGATTTAACTAGTTGGTTCAACAGCACGATCAACAAATAAATGAGGATACTTAGACTTCATATAGTCTTCGCGTTCCCAAGTGAACTCGGGACCACGCTTTGAATTCCAACGAACTTTCACAAGTGGTATTCTACTACGTTTCAAACTCTTAATCTCACGATCCATAATTTCTACAGGTTCCTCAACAAAACATAAAGTCTTGTCGATTTTGATTTCATTCAACGGCACATGCAAATTAGCATTCCCCAAACACTTCTTCAAATTTGACACATGAAAGGTGTCATGTACGCTATTTAACTCCTCAGGTAACCTCAACCTATACGCTACAAGGCCAATCCTTTCAAGGATCTCAAACGGTCCTACATATCTTGGTGCTAACTTACCCTTCTTTCCAAAACGCACTACGCCCTTCCAAGGCGACACCTTTAACAATACACGATCTCCCACCTCAGACTCTAACGGCTTACGCCTAAAATCAACATAGCTCTTTTGAAAAATCTGATCTTCAATAATGGGCTACTAGCTCTATTCTTTATAATTATTGAGTTGGCTTGGTGCAATAATGGGCTACTAGCTCCATTCTTCATAATTATTAAGATGACTTAATTTGCACCATCTTTACATTCTTTAGCACATGGGTGGCTTTTAGTTGCACCCTCATATATTTTTTAAACATGAAAATGCTACAGGAGTTTATATCTTTTTATTAGTGCCCTTGGAAGCATTTGATATTATACGCACACCCCCCCCACTTAAGATGAACAATGTCAAAAGTAATGATATAGGGGGTCTTTGTAGATCATAACTGATTGGTCTTCCACGAATGCATACAATTTTAGTTCCCATTCCCCAAACCATGGACTTAAGTAGCCAGAAATTTCAACACATGGATAACTATAGACTACATAGTAGGTTAACGCGTGATGACATCAAATAACGTCTATTTTATAGTATCATTTATCCCATGTATTTAACCTATTTTTTATAATTATTGCAAAGAATTATCACTTAATCGTTCATATGTGAGAATTGTAGTAATTATGGAGTACTTGGTGAAGTTATGCTAAAAGGCACGCATTTTGGAGCATAAACGAAGAGTTCGAGAAAGTCTACTGATCTGACAGAAAATACGCCGTATTACTCTAGACCTATACGACGTATCCAAGACTTTGACGAATCAAAAGACCATTTTCTGACTTTGAAGAATACGCCGTATCCACATCAACGATACGCCGTATATAATACTTTGGTCAACGAAGAAGAATCAACTGGTTTTACCTCAATACGCCGTATCTATCAAGAAGATATGGTGTATTCATGCCTACACTTCACAAATAACCACGAAGGATTGGAGACCCAATACGCCGTATCCAGGAGACATTAATACGCCGTATTCACAATATAGTAATAAAATATTCTGGAAGATATCAAACGTGATCCTTACTTCAAGAAATCCCCAATACGTCATATCCTACATTGCTCGATACGGCGTATCGACGAGTTTCCAAACTCTATAAATAGACGATCCTAAACTCAGTTTTTGGTATGCAAGTGAATCCCTAAACCACCAAGTCGACCAAAAGACGAATAAAGGAGCATAGAAGGTCAGAAAAGAGCCTCAAGATCATAGGAAAACTCTTGAAATCTTCGCGCAACCGAATACGCGTTCGATTAAGGTTTCTTTATTTTAATCGTTCATATATCAAACCGTGTGTATTTTACAATGACTATCGGCTGATACCTTTAGGTATCAGCCATGTTTATAAAGATCTAATGTTTGATTTGTTTATCTTGATTGCTTAATTTATCGTTGATTTATTGATTATGTTTATCTCATGATACTTGTTTATGTGCTTAAGTATGCGACCTATCATTCAACTGGATCTAGTCTTACATATTTAATGCGCTGCAAATTCGGTGTTGTTTGGGCGTAGGCTAAGAGTCCAGGATAACCCTCCATATAGTAATGCGTATAGGTGGAACAAATAGGATCACTAATAACGTCCTGCTTACCTCGATTGAACTGGTTGTATCGTAGAAGGTGGTGGCTTAGTACTAACTAATAACATTCTGATCATTGGTATAGTTTGGATTGTGGACTACCACCTAACATAAGTTACCGTTAATCAGTAAGTGGGTAAAGTCTCTATGAGTTAGGGTTCGTTTGACATACACCGTGTCGTCCTCTGGATGAATTATAATCAATATATAAGAATGCTTTATGCGAATGCGTCTAATTGAAACAGAATTAGCGTGTCTAGGTCTTGGGAAGAAGTACCGCCTAAGTCTATTAATGATATACCCTTCGAGATAAGTCAATCATTGCACTAATAAACAAACCTGCGTTTTATCAGATTATTCATGGTTGATACGTTTTTCTTACATTAGTTCTTGACCGCTTCTCTATCGTTTGCTTGTCTTTTTGTGTGCGTTTATTGTTTTACTTGTCATCAAAACCTTAGGTTAAATACACAAAACTGTGCCAGTCTCTCAGGCTGAAACCCCCCTTTTGCATTTATTTTAGGTTTAAGTTAGATAACTAAAATACTGATAGAATTAGGAATTAACGCTCTCGCTCTTAGTGATCGACGCCCTACTTACCACGAAACTCCCACCGACCGGGTACACTACCCGTTAAAGTTTTATTTTTAGGTATAGTCGGCATAAAATAAATAGCAAAACTTGATACATAAATAACACCTACACAACGACACATTAAGTTTTTGGCGCCGCTGCCGGGGAGTGAAGTTGTTTAATTCTTATTTATTAGTGTTTTAGTTTAGTTTAGATTTAGTTTAGATTAATTTGCATATTTGTGTGTTTGTTTTGTGTGTTTGATTTCTGCATTGTATATTTTGCATATTGTGTGTTTGTGTGTTTTCTGCATTATTACAGTTCGCTGTAACCTTCTGAGTCGAGTACTAAATACGGCGTAATCATTTTATTGGATACGACGTATAAATTTTTTCAAACCAAATACAGCGTATTTGATCTATTCATCCAATAAGACGTATTTAGTTATGATACGGTCTGTATGAGGCTATTTGCCAGTTTTTTTCTAGCAATTTATTACCAGGTTTTAAAATGGTCGACCCTAAACATTTTACTTTGGAGGAGTATATCAGACTTGAGGAAGAACAAGCTCGTAGGCGTGGTAAGGTGTATAACTGGGAAACTACTAAGTATGGTAAGATCTGGTATGATGAGGACATTCACGACCTCGGATCTACCAGATCTGTTGAAACTCAATTCCCAGCTATAGTGTTTAACGACACGTTAATGTCTGAACCCATAGTAAGTTCTCTTAACAATGAAATGACTTTAGAATATCATTCGACGAATCCGACGATGATGATTACACGGTAATTTATGACAAAAATTCATTTTCCTATAAAATAATTTATGTCAACGATTTAAAACGGATTCAGAAAATGATAATGATAAAGTCAATATGCCTTTGTTTACGTCACCCGGGCCTACGGTCAGTTATTTTGATGATTTAGACTTCTTTAAAGATTTCGAGAATGAATTTCCAGCCATTGTTTACAATGATGCTCTAACGTCTAAATCATATTTCGAACTGAAACCCACTTTAAGTCTCAACATATCGATGAAATTGATTTTTAAGGATGAAACCCCCCCCCCCCCCCCCCCCCCCCCCCCCCCCCCCCCCCCCCCCCCCCCCCCCCCCCCCCCCCCCCCCCCCCCCCCCCCCCCCCCCCCCCCCCATCGTTGTCCGAATGTGATAAAGAGGAACAAAACGTTTTATACTTTAATGATCTATTTCCTTTTAACGTAATTTATCCCAATGATTTAAAATCGGATAAGGACAATGATGATGATAAAGTCGATATTGAACACTCTTCGGGTGATTTATCTGTCAAACCGTTACCTGATGTAATAAATACCGATGTTGGTGCCTATGCACATGGGTCAAATAAGCTTTTGGAAACAAGTCATGATACATCTAATAAATTTTTTAAAAATAAAACTTTTATCAAGGGATTAAATTTTAATATCATGACTTGGAATCATCTTAACAAAGGGATGTCATTCATTTTCCTAATCAAGAATTTGTATGTGCCATTTGGCATCTCGTTTGACCCCAAATTGTTTTATAAGGATGGGATTAAATTGGGGCAAGTCTAACTTAAATACTCTTCTGTAAACAAAAGTGCTTGCCGGGAGACAACCCAGAATGTAATTTTCAATTTTGTATCGAGTCTGTCTTCCCAGTCTGTCTGTATGGCGTATTTAAACCCCATGGATATGGCGTATTAGCCTTCTGGATGTTATCCGGTCTTTATTTTCAAGTACAGTCTATACGGCGTGTTCGTTAAACGAATACAACGTATACGACGTAGGTATCAATACAACGTATCCTGGGGTATGGATACGGCGTATCGACTTCCTATACAGTTTTAGGTATTTATTTCAAGCCTAACCAAACAAATACGCGAAGATAAGATTGCATTTGTTTTCTGAGAATTTATGCAGGACCTCGTGAAAGTAATATCGACGAATATTGGTAGTGAATTATACATATCTAGAGTTCTTAAGTGTTGGAGTTATTGAACACTTCAAGGCGGTTTTACAACCACAAATCTTGCTAAAACTCAACATGGAGTATTTACAACGAGAAATATCAGGGGAGTTTTTAATTCTAATTCTTTTTAATTCTCGTATTAATGTTTTATCTATACATTAAGAACGTTTCTATATAATTCATGTGGGGGGATGGAATTAGCATGTTTAATTGTCCTAATTTTCACATAAAATGCTTAATTATGCTCAATTTATTTTTTCTTTTCAAGCATACTTTTGTGAAATTACATAATACATAACCCGCACACAATAACCCTTGTTAGATATTGTGAGGATTTAGCCTTTCGGTTTCCAAATGTTTACCCAAATTCCATAAAAATATGTGTGTGCCGGTGATGTTGTAGACTTTAAAACTTGGCTTGGTATATCTATTCCGAGACCGCGGTGATAAGTATATGTGATTTAGATAGAGTATCTTGTTAAATTGGTAATTTTAGGATTACACCAACGCCTTTACATGTTTTGCTTATTAACTAAATACACCAGTTAGTTATCCCCCGTATTTATTCCATTTGTTTACTTCACTTTAAGAGTGAGATACCCCCTAGAACAACCCGATAGGCCAATCCTTTAGGAAACTACATCGAGTATTTGTTTCGTTACACCTTTACACCTTAGCCTATCCTATTAGGATTAGTTTATTTTACAGTTGCTGTTGCTTAAAGTGTAAAGTTTGTATTTCTGAGTCTTGTGTCTATTTTGTACTGCTGAAAAATTTGGCACATCGCAAATGGGATGTATATTATAGTCAATAATCTCATTTATTTTTACTACCATCATAATTATTGGTACGTCGAAGAACGAAGAAAATTATCGAGGAATTATCAAGGAATTATTATGGATCGTGAAGATTGTGAAACTTACACCGACTTTCATAGTATGTGATTAGCCAAAAAAATTAAAAAAAATTAAGAAAAATCGCAAAAAAAAAGAGACGGAATCGTTTGAAGATAAAGTTTCAACAACTACCGAAGGAATTACACAAAGGATCAAATTATTCGTTGATACAAATCGATGATGTAGAGTATTGTATAAAGTGGAGATATTGCACTTGCTTCTTGTAAAGAATGTAAAGTTGGGTATGATCGGGAAGTTGACCGTTATGGGAACGCCAACTTAGGTTGTTGTTTTTTATCTATCATCAAGACGTTATAAACAGTTGTGTCTATATCATGGTAACGGTCGGGAAAAAGTATCTAGCAACTTGTATTTTAGACTTAATCTATTTGTTTTGTAATTTTTATTTAACAACAATTTAATTCCCTTTCCTAATCATTAACCATGGGTTTTACGCGAATGAGAATGTGATCGAGCGTGCATGTCTATTCCGTCGTTTACGGCCATGTATGCTATCTCAGCTTGCCTGGTTGTTATTACAATTGGTGAAAGTTAGAGATCATACCCGATATACTTTACTATTCCTACTCTTTAGCTTATTCGTTTTTGTTTAGAGGTGGGATTTATGTGCAGGTCACATGTGTCTATCTTGTCGTTTACGGGTGTGTATGTGTGGTCTTTGTCGCCCTCCTGGAATATTGGTATCGATAAAGATTAGTTAGAGTAATCAACCCTAAGCCTTCTCATATAAACCCATATTTACCTTTATAAACTTGTTACTCCTTAGCTTTAGCGGTGTGATGTTGTATCATTGCCAAGCTTTATGATAGAATATCGTCACGATCGAGCAAAATTGATGCGACTTAGTTACATGTTAACACATAGATTAGTTGAGTGATATAATGTTTTTAGTCTTCCTATTTCGTGAGATGGTTTGGTTGTGACTTGTAATAGTTCAAATGAATGCTTTTAACAGAAAATATCCTTTAGGGTACATTTTTATATAAACTTCTAACAAATAAAAAGGGGGGCTTTTTAAACTTTTTGGAGGGTGAAAGATTTGGGTGCATTACATTTTGAGAATATTGTTATGTCTTAAAATCTTTACTTATCATGGTTGAACAATTTTAGCTTCGGGCTTTTGTAACAAACAAGTTTATTTAATCCAATGTATCAATTTTTAACGACTTATATAGAGGTCGTTCTCTAATCTTGTGCTTTTGATCAATGAAGTAACATTCTCCAACCCATATTCCGCTGCGACCTATTTTGGGGGTGTTACAAAATGAATCTATAAAACACTTATGCTAGAAAACATAAAAGCCGAACACCTAACAAAAAGGGATAAAAAGTCACTCAACTCTCTACTAGTCTAAGTGTTTCATTTTCGGGGTGATCGCTCAATTGCACAGTCATAGCATGTATTCTATCATAAGCTTGGAAAGTACACAAATCTGCACCAGTTAGAATTAGGGTCTAAATAATTCTCGAAGGCAACAAGGGTAATATAATTTTATAGGGTGATAAAAGGGTTAGGAATAGACATGGGATACACATTTAATGGTTGTTAATATAAAAACACAAAACAAATAGTCTAAAGTAATCTAAGGTTGTCATAACTAGCTACTATCCATCCATAGATCCAAGAGTCTAAGTCCAAAAATTTGATCTTCGATAATTGGCTACTAGCTCCATTCTTTATAAGTATTAGGATGACTTGGTGTAATGATGGGCTACTAGCTCCATTCATTATAATTATTGGGATGTCTTGGTGAAATAATAGGCTACTAGCTCCATTCTTCATAATTACTTAATTTGCACCATCTTTATATTCTTTAGCACATGGGTGGTTTTTAGTTGCACCCTCTTTTCTTCATTCTTTTTAAAACACGAGAGTGTTACAGAAGTTTATATCATTTAATTATTGCCCCTGCAGCATTTGATATTATACGCACATTCCCCCACTTGAGATGAACAATGTCGAAAGTGATGATATATGGAGGTCTATGTAGATCATAACTGATTGGTCTTCCATGAATGCATAAAATTTTCGTTCCCATTCCCCTGAACCATGAACTTAAGTAGCCATAAATTTCAACACAAAGATAACTATAGACTACAGGGTAGGTTAAGGCGAAATGGTGTAACGATACATATAACATTGGGTGAAAACATAGATTGGTTTAACAATGGTGATCTAGGGGTGTCTTTCACTAATAATGAGTGCAAAAAAGGATTTATCATGGGAGGTCGGCAAGTCAGCGTAACAAGTCGATAAACACACACATATAGGTTATTTGAGTGATTTCCTAAGTGTTGCATTTTTGAACTATCTATTCCTGCTAATCAATTAGGTCTCGTAATTATGTACAGGATAAATTCTAAAGTCTACAATACTACCGGCACACTCAATATTTTGGTGGATTTTTAAATAATATGATGGAAACAGAATATTAGGCTTAAATCTCACCAAGTAATAATAATGGGTAATGTGTATTCGGCAAAGATTAATTCTAGTTATTTAAGAAAAATTTGTCAAAATTTTTTAAAATTGGCATAACTTTCAAAGAAAACTAGAAATCCAAGGCAAAACATACGTCAAGTATTAATTCTACTCCTACCCCCCCCCCCCACTTGATTTGTACAATGTCCCTATTGTACATTAAGGAAATGAAATAAAAAGGAAATAGTAGAATTAAGACAAGAAACTCCCTAAGCATTGCTTTAAGATTTGAAATTTAGCAGAAATCTTTTAAATTATCTCCGTCTTCCCACAAGCACTTTATCCCCTATGATCACAAAAACAAACCAAAGCATAAAATCGTTCTAAAAGAATTATGAAGTGTACAGGAAATACAAACCTAACTCACTTTTATAGGAATTACGGTTGCATTTAGCATATGCAACAAGCCTTTTAAACCACTTGGTGGCCCAAGTGGATGAGTTTAGTCTCGTGAGGGTTTCCAGAGAACATACCCATAAAGTTCATTTAGATGTACAAGGTTTAAACATGTTAAAAACTTTAATTTTGAGGTTTTCAGAAGGAGGTTACGGCGTAACCGTGGTGGTTACGCCGTAATCATGTGGGTATAAAAATTTTTAAGTTTTTAAAGTGTTACGGCGTGACCATGAAATGGATTACGTCATAACTGAAATGGTTATGGCGTAAACTTTAGTTGTTACGTCGTAACTTCTGTAGATTTAGCAAAGTTACCACATGATTATGGGTCGAGCCGGTCTCGATAAATGTCTCTTAGCTGCTGGATCCTGCAAAAAAAAGTTGAAAACATACAAACCAACTAATATGCAGAATGAAAGATAGTCATGGGATGCCTCCCACAAAGTGCTTGTTTTTATTTGAGTCACGAGCTTGACTCCACCCTTATTTGCCAAGTAATAAGGTGTTTCTTACCTCACTTGAGATTAAGTGCGAGTGAGAGTAGCAATGGACACCCTAATTTGCTACTGGGTAGGGGAATGACAAATTAGAACCATACTGCTGCTGAGATTTCATTCCCCTTGATGATTGGCTCACTTGGTGTAGTAATTTCTGAATGAATGTCTCACAATCATATTCCTTTTCGGCACCCTTTGTAATATTAGAAAACTCCTCCTTGAATTTGTTTAATTGCTTGTTAGAAATAAGATTTGTAGCCGGTGCTACATAATCATCGTCAGGTGGTGTGATGTGAACCGTTTGAGGGGTCAAAGGTTGCATTACGCTATCATTTAGAGGAATATCGTAATCCTATTCCTTTTCCCTTACAATATTATCCTTTTCATGGACTGGTCCCAGTGGTATATATGGTTGCACTACTGGTTCAAGGTTGGGTAAAGTTTGTATGGTAGGTGTTAGAAATTGCCTCAGCCTTTCTACATCCTTACTTGTAATGTCCCAACCGACATCCATATCCCCTTTATCTTCTTGAGATTTCGCATTATGAATTTCCTCAGGATTTCTAATCATGCGAATGGTTTCGCGAGTTCTGTAAGGGCTACCCATTTGTTCCTTTAAATGTCCTAGAAACGGCGTAGGTGATAAGTCACGAGGAACCGGCTCTTCATGTTTTCCTTACCCATTGTCGTTATTGTCTTGACTTTTTCTCCTGTATTAGTGAGGGCTTTATGGGTTAGTTGATAAGATTTTTCCTGTAGGTTCTTTGTTGTAGTTTTAAGTGCCTTTATGTTTGATTACGTGTTTTCAAGGATCTTCTTTAACCTTTCATCATCCGCGGTCTGTTTTTTAATTGTGTCTTTGCAAAATTTAATGATGGTTTCTTCTAAGGATTCCATATATCTGCTATGCATGATTGCCTCGTCCTCTTATTTGAAAGGGTGCTCCTTGGTTAGATGTTCCCCTTTGAAACTTTCGTGAATGGCATTAACGTTGTTCAGGACATCGTTGATTCTTTTCCTAGTTGTTTCATCATACCAGTCATGTGAATGGTTTGCCATGACTTGTATTGATTCTAGGGCTTGTGTTGGTGTCATCAGAGGAATGAACCTGTTAGAGTTGAGAATTTTGCGGGTGGAGATGTCTAATCTAGTGTAGAAGATATGAACCTTTGGTTGACAGTTCAGATTATGAAACGAACATTGGTAAAGAAGATCATTGTATCTTTCCCAAGCATGATACAATGTCTCGTCCCTCTCTTGCTTGAAATTGTGGATTCCTTCTAATTTCTTGGCAGTTATGAAAGGGTGACAATATCTCCAAATAAATTTCTTTTTAAGGAGATCTCATGTAGTGATTGTCCCTGATGGAAGCCTGTTTTTCCATCTCAAGGCTCGTCCTTTGAGTGTAACTAGAAACACCCTAAGCATAATTGCATCATGAGTGACGCCAGGGAAGTGGAAGAGATCCACAATCTCTAATACCGTACGCACATGTTCGTAAGCGTCTTCATCATCGGTGCCTATGAATAGTTTGCGTCTTAATTCCCTCATAAAGTTTGCATTTATCTCAAATCCGACGTCATCGCCAATCTTGGGGTTCACTATGCTTGGTTTAATGTCATCTGGAATCAAAGTTATGTATTGCTCCATGGTCATATCTGAAAACTTATAAGAAAAACTAGCAGAATATATTTACAAAAGAAAATATATACAAAAATTCAAATTATTACTAATTTTTAGTTCCCCGGAAACGACACCAAAAACTTGATGCGTAATTTCTTTTAAATATTAATTTATCAAGTTTTAAATTTTTAAAACTCGATCTACCTGACAACGTACTAACAGGCAGAGAACCCGACCGTGGGTAGTATAGAATGGTAAATCCGATGTCGTCCCAAGAGCTAAGTTGTAATTAGTTTTAATTTGAAATATCACGTTTAAAAATGGTTTTTTGGATTGATAATAAAATTAATTACTAAAAATTAAAAGAGTTGGAGATATCAGGAGAGAAAACGTGCTAACCTAGTTACTTCATTATTACTGTTATGAAAACATTTTCCTGTGCAATGTCAAACTATGGTTTCATTAGTGGTTTTTAAGGTCGATAGACTTGAATAGGTATATTTAGTCTATCCTATACTTCTATGATTCTGACTCAGTCCAAATCGTATAGGAGGTAGGATATCTAGGTTGCAGTGATTAATCCCAACTATTCCCAAAACTCATCTAATAACCTATACAGATTATTAACCCCCTCTGAAAGAGTTCCTGTGCTTTTTAAGTATATTGAGTGATAAGTGCGTGGAGACCGATTAGTTCCTACACTAGGGGCGAATAACCACCCTTCCTTAGTACCCGATGGATCCTATATTGAATAGATAATCTAATAATAGATCAAGCGAGTTCCAAACCACTCGTACTACCAAAACCCAGGGTTACACGATAGTCAAAGAATATCTAATGAAACCATAATCTAACAGGAAACAAACATCATAACAATAGTAATTACATAACTAGGCCGTCACTTTAAGTGCTTAACCGCTTATAGTAATGGACACACGGAAAGAAATAGAAGAAAGCATAGATTGAAAGCTTCCATTATTCTACTAAGAGTTTCGTATTTGAACAGATTGAATACAAAAAGAAATAAAGTTGATCTTCCTTGGACTCCAGGTTGATATCTTCGATGGTTAGTATGCCTTATGCCTCTGCTTAATTGGCTGTGGAGGAAGTGATGTCAAAATAGATTGAATGAGGCCTCTATTTATAGCTATCGAACCTGTTACGGCGTAACTGATAAATGTGTTATGCCGTAACCATCATACACGGCATTTCATATTTAAGCATTGTTTACGCGTAACCAGAATTGGTGTATGCAGTAACCTTCAAATAATTTCCATATGTACGTGATCTTCATTTTCCATTATTGAGGATCTTCTTGGTTATGACAGTAACCAGAAATGGTGTTCGTCGATATCATCTTTTCTTAGGTAGATTTCCTTCTAATTACATGTTTACCGGCGTAATCTGACTTGGGGGGGGGGGTTTTTACGCCGTAATCTTGTCCTTGATCTTTGTACTTTCTTAATATATGTTACAATGTAACCATTTTTGTTGTTACGCCGTAACAATCTTCAAATATTTACACTTTGAGCCATTTTTCCCTTGTTTCTTATCACTTTCTTGCATTTCACCTGAAAACTACAAAATGATAAAAAAATATCTCGTTTCCGTGTATTAGAGAAACATTTGCAGGTAATATAGGGGGTATTTTGCTACTAAAAAGTATTAAATATTTGATGTTATCAAATATCTCCCTACTTGACTTTTGCTTGCCCTCAAGTAGAACCTGTTAGAACATTTTATAAAAAGATTTCTCGATAATAACTTCAAGAAATGAATCTATAAAATTCTTATGCTAGAAAACATCAAAGCCGAACACCTCATGAAAAGGGGATAAAAAGTCACTCAACTCTCCACTAGTCTAAGTGTTTCATTTTTGGGGTGATAGCTTAATTGCATAGTCATAGCATGTATTCTATCATAAGCTTGGAAAGTACACAAATCTGCACCGGTTAGAATTAGGGTCTAATTAATTCTTAAAGGCAACAAGAATAATATGGTTTTAAAGGGTGATAAAGAGGTTAGGATAGACATGGGATACACATTTAATGGTTATAAAAACACAAAACAAATAGTCTAAAATAATTTAAGGTTGTCATAACTAGCTACTGTCCATCCATGGGTCCAAGAGTCTAAATCCGAAAATTTGATCTTCAATAATGGGCTACTAGCTCCATTCTTTATAATAATTGAGATGTCTTGGTGCAATAATGGGCTACGAACTCCATTTTTTATATATTTTTTTATTTTGCACCATCTTTATATTTTTAGCACATGGGTGGCTTTTTGTTGTACCCTCTTTTCTTCATTTTCTTCATGATAAATATGCAAATGCTACAGGAGTTTATATCTTTAATTATTTCCCCCGCAACATTAATATTATATCACATCCCCCACTGAGATAAACAAACGTTGAAGTGGTGATACCTAGGGGGAGGTCTTTCCAGATCATAACTGATTAGTCTTCCACAAATGCATACAATTTTCGTTCCCATTCCCCGATCCATGGACTCTATTTGCCTGAGATTTCAACACAAAGAAATAAAGGACAACATGATTAGGTTAAGGTGAAATGGTTATGTATCGAATCATATAGAGTAAGGTGAAAACGTTGAATGCTTAACATATTAGGGTTCTAGGGGTATCTTGCATATAATGAGTGCAACTAAAGGGTTGATAATGGGAGGTCGACAGTAGTGTAACAAGTCGATAAACACACACTTATATAGGTTATTTGGGTGATTTCTTATGTGTTGCCTTCTTGAAACTCATCTATTATGCTAATCTATTAGGTCTCGAAATGATGTACATGACAGTTCTAAGTATACAATACTACCGGCACATCAATATTTTGGTGGAATTTTGAGTAATATGATGAAAACGGAATTTTAGTCTTAAATCTCCTCAAGTAAATAATAATAAAGGGTAATGTGCATTCGCACCAAAATCTAATTCTAGTTCTTTAAGTGAAATTGTCAAATAATTTTTAAAATTGGCATATTTTCAAAGAAAACTAGAAAATCGAAGGCAAAACATACATCAAGTATTAATTCTACTCCCCTCTCCCCACTTGATTTGTACAATGTCCCTATTATACATTAAGGAAATGAAATAAAAAGGAAAGAGTAAAATTAAGACAAGAAACTCCCTAAGCATTGCTTCAAGATTTGAAATTTGATGACAATCTTTTAGATTATCTCCGTCTTCCCCGCAAGCTCTGAATCCCTGTGAAGCTCCAAGAAACAAACCTAAGCATAAAATTATTCTACAAGAATTATGAAGTGTACAGAAAATACAAACCTAACTTACTTTCGTAGAAATCACGGTTGCATTTAGCGTATGCAACAAGCCTTTTAAACCACTTGGTGGCCCAAGTGGACGAGTTTAGTCCCATGAGGGCTTCCAGAGAACATACCCACAAATTCCATTTATGTATACAAGGTTTAGACATGTTTAAAACTTAAATTTTTAAGATTTTAGAAGGAGGTTACGACGTAACTCTGGTAGTTACGTCATAATCAAATGGTATGAAAATTTTTAAGTTTTTAAAGTGTTACGGTGTAATCGTAAAATGGGTTATGTTGTAACTATAATGGTTACAGCTTAAACTAAAGTTGTTACGCAGTAACTGCTTCAGATTTAACCTAGTTACCACATGATTATGAGTCGAGCCGTTCTCGATAAATGCCTCCTAGTTCCTGGATCCTGCAAAACAAAGTTGAAAACATATAAACCAACTAATATGCAGAATGAAAGATAGTCATAGGGTGTCTCCCATTTATATAAAAAGGTTTTTGGGCTTGTTTTTGTTTGAGTCACGATCTTGACTCCATCCTTATTTGCCAAGTAATAAGGTGTTCCTTCCTTCACTTGAGATTAAGTGCGAGTGAGAGTAGCAATGAAAACCATGATTTGATACTGGCTAGGGGAATGACAAATTAGAACCATACTGCTGTTGAGATTTCATTTTCCCTTGATGATTGGCTTACTTGGTGTAGTAATTTCCGAATGAAGGTCTCACAATCATACGTCTTTGTAGCAGGGTTATCATATTCCTTTTTGGCAACCTTTGTAATATTAGAAAATTTATCCTTGAATTTGTTTAATTGTTTGTTAGACATAAGATTTGTAAGCGGTGGATAACATAATATATTTAGGTGGTGTGATTGAACAGTCTGGAGGGGTCAAGGGTTGCTTTACGCTATCATTTAGAGGAATATCCATAATCATGTTCTTTTTCTATTATAAATCTTTTCCTTATATGGACTGGTCCCAGTGGAATATATGTTGCAATACTGGTTTAAGGTTGGGGAAAGTGTTTATGGTAGAAGTGTGTATGTAGGTGCTAGAAATTGCCTCAGCCTTTCTACATCCTTGCTTGTAATGTCCCAACCGACATCCATGTCCCCTTTATCTTCTTGAGCTTTCGCATTATGAATTTCCTCAGGATTTCCAATCATGCGAACGGTTTCGCGAGTTCTGTAAGGGCTACCCATTTGTTCCTTTAAGTGTCCTAGAAAAGGCGTAGGTGATAAGTCATGAGGAACCGGCTCCTTCATGTTTTCCTTACCCATTGTCGTTATTACCTTGACTTTTTCTCCTGTATTAGTGAGGACTTTATAGGTAAATTGATAAGCTTTTTCTTGTAGGTTCTTTGTTGTAGTTTTAAGTGCCCTTATGTTCGATTTTGTGTTTTTAAGGATCTTCCTCAACCTATCATCATCCGCGGTCTGTTTTTAAATTGTGTCTTTGCAAAATTTGATGATGGTTTCTTCAAAGGATTCCATATATCTGCTATGCATGATTTCCTCGTCCTCTCTTTTGAGAGGGTACTCCTTGGTTAGATGTTCCCCTTTGAAACTTTTGTGAATGGCATCAACATTGTTCAGAACATCGTTGATTCTTTTCCTAGTGGTTGTTTCATCATACCAGTCATGCGATTTGTGTGCCATGACTTGTATTGATTTAGGGCTTGTGTTGGTGTCATTAAAGGAATGAACCCGTTAGAGTCGACAATTTTACGGGAGGAGATGTCTAATCCAGTGTAGAAGATATGAACATTTTGTTGATAGTTCAGATCGTGCAGCAGACATTGGTAAAGAAGATCATTGTATCTTTCCAAAGCATGATACAATGTCTCGTCCCTCTCTTGCTTGAAATTGCGGATATTTTCTAATTTCTTGGCGGTTATGAAAGGGTGACAATATCTCCAAATAAATTCTTTTCTAAGGAGATCCCATGTCGTGATTGTCCCTGCTGGAAGTATGTTTTTCCATCTCAAGGCTCGTCCCTTGAGTGTAATTGGAAATACCCTAAGCATAAATAGCAAATCGTGGAGTGACGCTAGGAAGTGAAAAGATCCATAACTCTAATACCGTAACGCAAATGTTTTCGTAAGGCATCTGCATTATCGGTGCCTTGCGAAAATTTTGCGTCTTAATTCCTCATAAAGTATGCATTTTAATCTCAAATTCCTGCGTTCATCAGCCAAATTTGTAGTTCTTAGGTTTACTATGCCTGGTTTAATGTCATCTGGAATCAAAGCTATGTACTGCTCTATGGTGAGCGCGCTGATGTCTACATCATCTTCCAGTCGACAATTTTACGGGAGGAGATGTCTAATCCAGTGTAGAAGATATGAACATTCTGTTGATAGTTCAGATCGTGCAGCAGACATTGGTAAAGAAGATCATTGTATCTTTCCAAAGCATGATACAATGTCTCGTCCATCTCTTGCTTGAAATTGCAGATTCCTTCTAAATTCTTGGCAGTTATGAAAGGGTGACGATATTTCCAAATAAATTCCTTTTTAAGGAGATCCCATGTAGTGATTGTCCATGCTGGAAGCCTGTTTTTCCATCTCAAGGCTCTTCCCTTGAGTGTAATTGGAAACACCCTAAGCATAATTGCATCATGAGTAACGCCAGAGAAGTGGAAGAGATCCATAATCTCTAATACCATACGTACATGTTCATAAGCATCTTCATTATCGATGCCTGCGAATAGTTTGCGTCTTAATTCCCTCATAAAGTTTTCATATATCACAAATTCGACGTCATCGCCAATCTTGGGGTTCACCATGCCTGGTTTAATGTCATCTAGAATCAAAGTTATGTACTGCTCCATGGTGAGCGCGCTGATGTCTACATCATCTTCTATATCTGAAAACTTATAAGAAAAACTAGCAGAATATATTTACAAAAGGAAATATATACAGAAATTCCAATTATTACTAATTTTTAGCTCCCCGACAATGACGCAAAAAACTTGATGCATAATTTCTTTTAAATATTAATTTATCAAGTTTTAAATTTATAAAACTCGATCTACCTGACAACGCACTAACGAGCAGAGAACCCGATCATGGGTAGTATAGAATGGTAAATCCGAGGTCGTCCCAAGAGCTAAGTTGTAATTAGTTTTAATTTGAAATGTCACGTATTAAAAAGAGTTTTTGGATTGATTTGAAATAAATAACAATAAAATTAATTAGTGAAAATTAAAAGAGTTGGAGATATCAGGAGAGAAAATGTGCTAACCTAGTTGCTTCATTACTACTATTATGAAAACGTTTTCTTGTGCAATGTTAAACTATGATTTCATTAGTAGTTTCTAAGGTTGATAGACTTGAATAGGTATATTTAGTCTATCCTAAACTTCTTGCGATTTCGACTCAGTCCAAATCGTATAGGAGGTAGGATATCCAGGTTGCAGTGATTAATCCCAACTATTCTCAAAACTTATCTAATAACCTATATAGATTATTAACCCCCTCTAAAAGAGTTCCTGTGCTTTTTAAGTATATTAAGTGATAAGTGCGAAGACCGGTCAGTTCCCAAATTCTAGGGATGGAGTCATATATCGTCCCTAGTACCCAATTGATCCCATATTGACATGATAATCTAATAATAGGGAAAGCAAGGTCCAAACCACCTGTACTACCAAAACCCATGGTTACAGGATAGTCAAGGAATATCTAATGAAACCATAATCTAACAGGAAACAAACATCATAACAATAGTAACTACATAACTAGGCCAGCACTTTAAGTGCTTAGCCGCTCATGGTAACGGAAACACGGCAAGAAATAGAAGTAATCATAGATTGAAAGCTCATAATTCTTACAGTATTCGTATTTGAACGATTAAATACAAAACGTAAATAAAGTGTGATCTTCCTTGGACTCCAGGTGGAATTCTTCGAAGGTTGGAAGCCTTTGTCGCCTCTCCAATTGGCTGTAGAGGAAGTGATGCCAGAATAGCTTGAATGAGGCCTCTATTTATAAGTATCAAACCTGTTACGGCGTAACTGATAAAGGTGTTACACTGTAACCTTCTTACACGCCATTCCATAAATAAGCAATTGTTACGGCGTAACCAGATATCGTGTTACGCTGTAACCTTCAAATAATTTCCATACATACGTGATCTTCATTCTATATTTGTTGATCTCCATGGTTACAGCGTAACCATAAGTGGTGTTACGCCTTAACTCTATCTTAGGTAAGACCTTCTAAATATATGTTTACGACATAACTAGATATGGTGTTACGCCGTAAAGTTGTCCTTGATCTTCGTACTTACTTAACATATGTTACGGTGTAACCATTTTTGGTGTTACGCCGTAACATTCTTCAGATAATTACACTTTAAGTCCTTTTTCTTTTGTTTCTTGTCATTTTCTTGCATTTCACCTAAAAACTACAAAATGATAGAAAATATCTCGTTTTTGAGTATTAGTGAAACATTTGCAGGTAATATAGGGGTATTTTGTCACTAAAAAGTATTAAATATTTGATGTTATCTGAAATATTGCATACGTTTGTTTCTCGACTAAAGGATACCGAACTTAAGACTTTAATCATAAAAAAATTTCTAGAGAATAACTTCAAGAAATGAATCTATAAAACTCTTATGCTAGAAAACATCAAAGCCGAACACCTCACGAAAAGGAGATAAAAAGTCACTCAACTCTCCACTAGTCTAAGTGTTTTATTTCTGGTGATCGCCAATGCATATCATAAGCATGTATCTATCAAAGCCTGGGAAAGATACACACTCTGGCACCATTAGAAATTAGTGTCTAAATAATCTCGAAGTCAACAAAGTGATATGAGTTTTTAAAGGGTAATAAAGGGTTAGGATAACATGGGGATACACAGCTACTGATTGTTACATAAAAAACAAAACGAAACAAATAGTCTAAAGCAATCTAAGGTTGTCATAACTAGCTATTGTCCATCCATAGGTCTAGGTCTGAAAATTCGATCTTCAAGAATGGGCTACTAGCTCCATTCTTCATAAGTATTGGGAGGACTTGGTGTAATAATGGGTTACTAGCTCTATTCTTCATAATTATTGAGATGTCTTTGGTGCAATAATGAGCTACTAGCTCTATTTTTTATTATTTTTTTTATTTTGCACCATCTTTACATTTTTTAAGCACATGGGTGGCTTTTTGTTTTACCCTCTTTTCTTCATTTTTTGCATGATAAATATGCAAATGCTACATGAGTTTATATATTTAATTATTTCCCTTGCAACGTCTGATATTATAACCACATCCCCCACTTAAGATAAACAATGTCGAAAGTGGTGATACAGGGAGATCTTTATAGATCATAACTGATTGGTCTTCCACGAATGCATATAATTTTCGTTCCTATTCCCCCGAACCGTGGACTTAAGTAGCCAGAGATTTAAAGACAAAGAAAATAAAGACTATAGGGTAGGCTAAGGTGAAATAGAGTAACGAAACATATAGAGTAGGGTGAAAACATAGACTGGCTCAACAAAGGGTGATCTAGGGGTATCTTGCACTAATAATGAGTGCAACAAAAGGGTTTATCACGGAAGGTCGACAAGTCAGTGTAACAAGTCGATAAACGCACACATACATGCTATTTGGGTGATTTCCTAAGTGTTGCCTTCTTGAACTATCTATTTCTGCTAAATAATCAGGTCTCGAAATGATGTACATGTCAAGTTCTAAAGTCTACAATGCTACCGGCACACTTAATATTTTGGTGGATTTTTTTGAATAAATATGATGGAATTCGGAAAAGTAGGCCTAAATCTCACCAAGGTATAATAAGGGTAAGTGATTCGGCAAAGATTAATTCTAGTTATTTAAGAAAAATTTATCAAAAATTTTAAAATTGGCAATGATTTCAAAAAACTAGAAAATCGAAGCAAAATAGTACTCATATTAATTCACTGCCCATCCCCACCACTGATTTGTACAATGTCCCTATTGTTCATTAAGGAAATGAAATAAAAAGGATGAGTAAGAATTAAACAAGAAACTCCCTGACATTGCTTTGAGATTTGCATTTGAACGGAATTCTTTAGATTTATCTCCGTCTTCCTTGCAAAGCTCTTTATCCAGGTGATCACAAAAACAAACAAAGCCTAAAAAATCGTTCTACAAACAAGAATTATGAGTGTAACAGGAATACAAACCTAACTTATTTTCGTAGATCACGATTTGCAAAAATAGCATATGCAGCAAGCCTTTTAAACCACTTGGTGGCCCAAGTGAAACGAGTTTAGTCCTCGTAGTTGAGGGCTTTCCTAGAAGAACATACCCACAATCCATTTACTATACAAGGTTGAGAATGTTAACTAAAACGTAAATTTTTAAAATTCGAAGGAGGTTTACACGTACGCTGTGGTTACGTCATAATCAAAGGGTAAATTTTTTTAAGTTTAAGACTGTTATGGCTAACCGTGAAATGGATTACTCGTAACTTACAGTATTACACATAAACTAAATCGTTACGCCGTTAAGTGTTGCAAATTCAGCCTGGTTCACATGACTATGAGTCAAGACCGTCTCGATAATTGCCTCCCTAGCATCTGGAAATTCTGCAAAACAAAGGCAAAACATGCAAACCAACTAGCACAAAAAGAATTTCATTAAATAAACGGATGGTTGTCTCCCGACAAGGAAACTTTATTTTATTAATGAGTCCTTTAAGTTATACTCATGATCATTCTACTTTTGTTGTTTCTACTTCCTTTCGATCATTTCCTTAAATTCTGATCCGATCATCCTTCCAAGAGGTAAAACATACCAAGTCTTTGGTAACACAGATGACACTTTGTCCACCTTCATATGAGTATTTCGTTAATTTGAAAGTTTCTACTTTACTCGGTGGAGTGATAGTCTTGTCCCTCTATTCCTATTTCCTCAACACGCATCATTTTCGAACTCATGATTGTGCACTAATAATTTTTTCTTATAGCAGCTTTGGTTACAATATCCATATGTCATCGAGCAATGTGTCCTCTCTTACTTATTCAAGTGTCGTACTCATCACTAGTTTTATCGATTTCTAAATTGGAATTCTACTTGTAATCCATCAAGCCCATATGGGTGGGTTATTGCAATAGACCGAGTCATCTTGAAACAATCAAATTAACCATAATTTTAATAGGCGATTTTCATTGGTTTACTAATGTCAATAATGCCCCGACGTTAATCAAATGTCCATTCCTAAAGGAATATAAATCCCTAGGATCTCAGGTTTTTTGATTCTTGAGAGGATACTTCGGATGAGGGATTAATATCACACCATCCAGCGTATCTATTGTCCTAAACTAAGGCATCGATTTGGCTTTTTCCGTATTTTGCTAGAAGGAAATCAGGAAAGGATAGTCCTTTTCCTTTTATATTTCTTCTCTCATTATCATAGTTGCAGTACCAAAATCTTAAATTCCCAGTTTAAATTACCCCATACCCCACGATTCTACCCCACACACACATTTTTTTTAGGGTAATAAGAGGGGCCACTTTTGGGTTTGTTCCTTGATATGCTGTTTAAATAGGTTATAGAAGTGTGCTCCTAGGAACAATTCACATACTAAAATTAATTTTCCGTTTCTTAGACTTCTGATCATCTAAGTTAGGGGACCTATTGTCCCAGTTACCTGACTCTTCGTAATCGATTTGATTATTACTCTGGGCAGGGGATTGAGGTCTATTAATTAGGCCAGAATTAACCATGAAATTTTTTTCACTAGGATTCGTATAATTATGATCTTTTCTCATTGTATCAAAGCTTATTCTATCTTCATTAATTCCCAAAGAAATTTTTCCAGCGAAGACATCTATTTCCACATGAATGGTAGCCAAAAAGGGTCTCCCTATAATTGTAGTTTCAGAAGGGGTGTTGTCAATGATTATGAAATCAGAAGGGAATAAGAATTTATCAATCTTCACTAGAACATTTTCAACTATCCCCAAGGGTGCCTTTTTAGACATATCTGCCATTTAACAAAGCATATTTGTTTTCGTTAACTGATAAATGTACAAATGTCAAATATAACGCCTAGCAAACATTAATAACAGCACCTAGGTCAGCCATGCTAAAAATTTAAATTTACTGTTCGTATACATTGGAAGGTGAAGCTTCCTGGATTTAAATCTTTAAGTGGGAGTTGGTGTTGTAAAACTTCAGGAGTATCACTTCCAGGTCCCGACATGAAGGACAGTCCATGAAGTTTGTTGAGCCTAGATGTTTCATGATCAATAGTAACTGTTTTAATTTGTTCTGAGGATGAGTTAAGGGTTTTATCGGAGTGAATTTCCTTAGTCAATTGCTCCATCTGGGTTTCTAAATTTCTGAGCGAGGCGCTTTGGTTCCTAGTATTAATCTTACTATTCTCTTGAAGCTTCTTAATTCACACCTCCATTTCAGTACTTCTTCGTGAGCAATTCTCTTGATGCTTAACAATAATTCATCCAAGCTTTCCTACCTTTCGCCCAACTGTGGACGGTTATCATCTTAGTGTAGTATCTAGGTGGTCCTACACGAAACTTTCCTCCATTATTCCCGTTAAAAGGCATTCTTCGTCCAAATTCTCCATATCTGACCTCTTCAACTTGTTTAACTTCCTTGTTGAGGGGATAATCCTTGTCGAGGTGAGGTCCTTCGCAAATTTGGCATCCAACCTGGATTGCATGAACACTTTCCTTTAGCTTCTTCATGTCTTGTCCCAGGTTGTCCAACTTATTTACCAAAGCAGCTAGTCCATTATCGCTGCTACTACTTCCAATATTCCTGCTTGTCGTTCCGTCGTGCTATTTTTGAGAATGGTCAGCCATGGTCTGAATCGCTATGAGAGCTTGGGCCGGTGTCATCTCGAATAAGTCCCTACGAATCAAGCCAGTTGACGTTTTATTAGAAGCTCAAGACCTTATAGAAGTAGTATTACCTTTTGGTCACAATTGATGTCAGATAGGGCACTTGTATAAGCAGGTCATTATACCGCTGCCCCACATGGTATAATGATTCGTCCCTTCTATCCTTCTTGCTTGAAGTTGTGAATACTTTCAACTGCTTTTGCGGGATCTTGGAGGCGGCAATACCTTAGATAAAAGGCCTTTTGAGGAGATCCCAGGTATTGATGTTTCTTGGGGCGAGTCTGCCACCCATCTTTTTACGGCTCTGATAAGAGTAAAAGGAAAACTCAGAGCATGACCGCGTCTTTAGAAACTCCAAGAATATTAAATAAGCCAACAATGCTGAGGACCCGATCAATGTGATCGTGAGCATCCTCGTTTTTGTTCCCGAAGAAAGTGTCTTCCCTCAATTCGCGCATGAATTGACTCTTGATTGTAAAATTGACATTGCCTCTGATTTCGATTTTAACCACGCCTGGTGCTTGGTTTTCTTATGACAATGCTAAGTATTGTTCCATGGTGAGAGTATCGACGTCTACTCCTGCCATAGTTCATGCATATATAGAGTTTATGGAAAGAAGAGAAATAATGAAGTAATCAAATTAATTCTAATTTTTAGCTCCCTGGCAGAAGCGCTAAAAACTTGATGCGTATTTTCTTTTAAATATTTATTTACCAAGTTTTAAATTTATAAAACTCGTTTCACCCTACAAACGCACTAACGGACAGGGAACCCGATCGTGGGTAGTATAGAATGGTAAATGCGAGGTCGTCCCAATAGCTAAGTTGTAATTAGTTTTAATTTGAAATGTCACGTTAGAAATAGTTTTTGAATTGATTTTGAAAATAGAATTAACAATAAATTAAATCTAAAAATAAAAAGTTGAGATTCAAGAAGAAAACGTGCTAACCTAGCTACTTATACTACTGTTATGAAACGTTTCCTGTGCAATGTCAAACTATGGTGTTCATTAGTGGTTTTTCTAAGTCGATACTTGAAATAGGTATATTAGTCTATTTATAGCTTCCCGCGATTGCCGACTCAGTCCAAAAGGTATAGGGTAGATACCAAGTTGCAGTGATTAAGCCCAACTATTCCCAAAACTACCTAATAACCTACTACAAATTATTAACCCCCCTCTGAAAGAGTTCCTAAGCTTTTTAAGGATATTGAGTGA
The DNA here is from genome assembly GCA_026074375.1 of Tanacetum coccineum. Taxonomy (NCBI): domain Eukaryota; kingdom Viridiplantae; phylum Streptophyta; class Magnoliopsida; order Asterales; family Asteraceae; genus Tanacetum; species Tanacetum coccineum. Next base: position 3,614 of record BQNB010039365.1, on the reverse strand, counting down.
TAAGTGTAGAGACCGGTTATTTCCATACACCAGGATACGATCATAGATCCTTCCTATACCCCTGGATCCACCATATTGACATGATAATCAATAATTGGGCAAGCAAGTTCCAAACAACCCGTACTACCAAAAAAACCCTAAAGGGTTTACACGATAGTCAGGAATATTGATATGTGCTTATTTACACATACCTTTATATTACTTTAAAAACGAGCTAAAATAACCATAAACGGACTCAAAAGCCAAATATATGCTTGTTTTTGCTAATTGGTGTTGTGCAGGAACGGATATCTCACAAAAAGACAAAAACCAAGTAAAAAAGCGAGCAAACCGGACAACGGGATGGAAAAGTGTGTGAAGACGAAGCCCAATCAAAGTCAAGTCAACTCCCAGAAGAAAAACAAAGAAAAATATAACTTGAGGGGTCAAAAATGCCAAACCCCTAATTATATATTAAGGAAACAAAGACAGGGCTGATTAGCCAATGTGGGAAACTTCATGATAAAAGAAAGAAAGGGAAAAAGAGAATGAAAAGAAGAAAGATTGAGAGGGCTTTCTTGAAACACAAACCAACAATACCCTTAATCATCTTCAACCTCTCTCTGTCACAACCCAACTTGTATAAACCCTTTTCCCAATCTCCCGCCAATACCAAAACCAGCCAGCACCTAGTTTTGCTCCATACTTCTACCCTGCAACACTCCATCAACCACTTGACAAAGCCTTCCATACCCAACATGGCCACAAAGCCCAATTGGGCAATCAAGGTATTTTCGATCCAAGGATGAGAGAGAAATACAAGCGCGCATTCAGGCCAGGATATGATGTGAGTTTATACTCCACAAATACTAGCACAAGGAAGCTATAACTCAGCAAACAAACACAGTCAAGCACAAAAAAAGAAAAGTCAATAAAGGCAAATCAAAAACTTCAGCTGTTTTACCTTCTTTGTATAAATAGGGCTAGTGAGCCATGTAGAAAAGGAGAGTAATTTCAGTTTTATAGTGTGTAATTTAGTTTTCATATACAAAACTTTTTCCTTTCTGCAATTTGTAAAAGTTTCAAGTTTTAATGAAATTTCAGTTTGTTTTGCAATTCGTGTTCCCCCAAGTTTCATACCTAAGTTGTTTTTCAAGCTACCATTAGCTCATTATTTGAGCTAAATAATATTAAACTAAGTTAATTCTGCAAAACAAGTTAATACCTGAATTAACCTTTGCATTTGAATGTGGAAAGCATTTTGGAAGTGGTTTTGGAATGGAAAACCACTGGTCCATACCCTAGCTTATTAATAACTAGGGAGCTTATAGCGCCCTATTAGGGTTCCTCTTGTTTAGCTAAGTGTTCATTGTAAGGCTCATTATTTAATTCGATGTACTTTTCTTTAAGGTTCCTGTAGCATTGCTAATCAGTTTTTATTTGTTGAATTTCATTTCCAAAGTTTAAATTAGCTTATTTGTGAACCTGTGAATTTGCTTAAGTAGAAGAAGCTTATTTTTTAGTTTTAGCTTAAAGTCGATATTAAGCTTTGTTTGCATATTAATTTAAGTGTATTTATATGCATTGGTAAGTTGTTTTGTTGTAATATGTGCAAATGTGTTTTAAAGTTTAAGTAGAATCTGCAAGAGAGTAAAAAAGGGATATATTAGCTTTTTCATAAGCCTCATTCTAGCTATTTTAGTGTTTCAAAATATCTTTGAGTCTTAATTATTGGTTCATTGAGCTTAAATCTCAATCTGTTATGTGACAGCGTAGATATCATCAATAAGAATCCAATGCTTGGCTCATTTTTAAGCTCAAAAGTGCTTATTTTCAGCAAAATCAAAAAAATAGTAGTTTAGTCATTTATGCTCATTGGTCATATTCCAAATGACATTATTTAAAAAAGTGAATATGTGGGCTAAGAGGGCGCAGCGCGAGAGATGAGTCGCGATATATTTCCAAAAGCACACTTGTTTCATTTAGAGTGCGAAGCGAATTTAGGATTTTAGCTTATTTACAGTTTGGCTTATTTTAAGAAAAAGTTAGAGTTACTATAATTTTGATGCAAATTGATGAGTTAGTTGTTTTAGGTTGAAAAGGCTTTTTGGAATCAGAGTAAGCACATAATAATTTTCCAAAAAAACATCGTCTCCTTGTCATTTTGGTTTAATTTTGAGCTTTTTTACACAGCGATTTACTAAAAGAAGTCCAAACCTTAACTTTCTGCAATCACACTTATTTGGATTTTGGGGCCTTAGTTGATGCTTATTTTTATAAATGTCTTTATTAAATTGCTTAATAACATGTCCCGGACAACTTTCGTGTTTTGGAGTTTTGGCAAAAAAACAATGTTTTAATTCAGCATTTGTTTTATAGCTTCTTTCTACTACTTTTCTGCCTTCAGCAGCTTATTTGGCTTTCCGGGCTTATTGAGTGCTTATTTTTATAAAGGTAGTCTTTATTAAAGTTGCTTAAAAACATATCCCGGACAACTATCGTGTTTTGAGTTTTGCTAAAACGAGTTTTTAAAATCAGCAGTTCTTAAGCTCCGTTTCTCTGCTGGTAGTAGTACCGTTCCTCCTGCTGTAGTGCATCGTTCCTAGCTGGTAGGGTGCATCGTTCCTGCTATTAGGGTTAAAAAAAATTATTTTTAACCAAAAACGGACTCAAAATGCCAAATATATGCTTGTTTTGCTAATTGCAGGAACGGATATCTCACAAAAAGACGAAAAACCAAGCAAAAAGCGACAAAACCGGACACGGGATGGAAAAGTGTGTGAAGACGAAGCCCAATCAAACCAAGATCAACTTTCGATTGCAGCCTCGTTGGGACTACGACCCGGGAATCATACTTCCGGAATCTTTTTATCATTGATTCTCTTATATATTTTATTTCTAGGTAGGTCTTGACTTTTTACCTTGGTCAAGGGTGAAGAGTTTGGATTTGCCTAGCATTTTATATATGCTATATTGAGATCGATCAATTTTTGGCGCCGTTGCCGGGGAGGCTAGTGCTACGATTGTTATCCTACGTTTGATTTAAGTTTGTCTTATTGTGAATATATCATCTTAAAAAACACAAAAATATTTTTCTTTTCTTTTTACTAGTACATATCATATAAATCTAAAAAAAAAAAATCAAAAATATAAAAAAATTGTCCATAAACAAGAAATAAAATACATAAATTGGTAAAAATACCAAAATATAATATTCTCAATTGAGGTATTATCATAATTTCCGGTGAACTAGTGAGTTCCCACTCGAACAAAAGATTTAAAGACTTACCATTTGTATCACTTACGAGGTACGGCTCACCTCGATTCGATTAACAAACTAGACGGTGGGTATAAGGAGGGTTGTTCCAAGGAACTACGACCCGAAAGGAGATATAAGCTTCGCGCTATCACTCTCCTCCGCTCGCTTGTGCGTTTTTCGAATTGGGAGCTACCGTGAAGTATTTTGACTATTTGGTTCAAGTTGTCTAGTTTTAGGTTCTTGTCCGTTTATCATAAAATTGAAAAATCAAAAAAAATTAAAAATGAAAAAAATGAAAAAAACAATCTTCTTTTTCTTCTATTCCGTTTAATTCTTTTTTTAACCCTCTAATTGTTTAATTCTAATGTCGTCAATC
>BQNB010039364.1:0-48114 GCA_026074375.1 Tanacetum coccineum | reverse complement strand
AATTCAAATGTAAAACATACAAATACAATGTGTTTTTAGTCATTTAAGTCCGTTTTTAATGGAAAATGGTATGTGTAATTAAGCACATACCAGATCACTTTCTCTGATGTATCATCTTCAGGTTGAGAAGAGGGTCCAGTTGTCGAATCATGAGGAGCTTGATCACGCCTAACAAGGATAAACTGGTCCATAGTTCTTTTCTTCTTTGACAGATCGATCAGGGAATGAGCTACTTGTTCTTCGGTTACAATGGCCTTTCCCTTGCCTACTACATCAGGCAGTTTGGGAGTTGTTTCAGATACTGGATCCCTGATCATTACTCCTCCAACAGGTGCCTGACCTTGTGGCATAAAGGCTGGATCCAAGCTAAGATTAATAGCTCGTTCCATGTCAGCATTAACACTTTCACTTTCTCCCTTTTCTTGATGCGAGTCTAAACTCATCTTCTTAGCCAGTTCGAGATCAGGATCATCACCTTCTTCTTGAGGAACAGATTCTTGTTGAGCTTCATCATCTTCATCAACAAGTTAAAAAGTAGCCTTTCCTTTTCTAACTTTCTATGGAAGCTTATGCTTGGAAGGTTTCTTTCTCGGAGCAGGAGTTGGCTTGGATTGTTTGACTGAAGTAGTGGTTGTGGGCTTTTTGGGTAGAGCATGCTTTGTTGCAAGTTGCAAGCTTGCACTTTCTTGTGTGTTTTTCTTTGTATTCTTAGCAACCATTTCTAGATACTTGGGATAATACAAAGATTGTTGAATGGCTTCAGTAATCAAGGGATCAGGAATTGCCATTCCAAACACTTCAACAGTGTCACCTTTTAGGACAAACTTGAGATTTCCTAATATAAAATCATCTCCAGTATGATGAATAGCAGAATCAGGACGTCGATGGATGTTGTTAGTGCTTGCCAAGTAGTAGATGATCACCTTGGAAAACCGTCCATAAGGAATGAGGAGAGGAGTTACTTTCTTCTTTGGGTCCTTCAGACTGGCTTTGTGACTCGCCTTGTGTGAGAAAAATGTCTGGATCCCTTGAGTAAACTCTTCCCATAACAGCTCTGCATGATCAACATTAGTTTGAGTGACGATTCCCCACAGCATTTGCAGAACTGGGTGTCTGGGTTTGTTACTGCCAAAAGTCTTTCCTGTCAAGCACTGATTGATTAAGGTTAGAATTGCTCTCCATGGTTGATACACATAATTCACCCAGATATTGGAGACAATTTCTACAGGTTCAGGATACCCCAGCTCATTAACAAAATCAATCATAGTGTTACCAAACGGAGGAAATTTAAACGGTTGAGCTGGGATGACAGGAGTAATTGCTAATGCCTTTCTGAGAAGATCAACACTTAGATCGAACCATTTTTCATCAACTTGACAACTATAAACCCTAGTCTTCTCGTCATATTTCATTGTATTCCAGAATTGTTGCATGTAGATAGCATGAACATTTGCTAAGGCAGTAAATGCTCGGAAGAAGTTGGTATTACTCAAGATGTCCACTGATATCTGAAAGATGGGGTTCTTTTGAATCTTTTGATCATTGAAAAGAAGGTTGCTTTTCCCGACTATTAACCACTGAGAGCGAGGTACAATCGGCTCATCTGTTCTTGTCGGTGGTTGAGTGGGAATATTTTGTTATGCCATCGTATTCTGCAAAAGAGTATTAACAAAGAAGACAAACATTGCAGAGAAACAATGTTAGAGAGAACTTTAGCTTTGATTAAAGTTATGTCATTCCATGATTGATTAAAACAGAGGTAAGTCTGGTTTGATGAAAATCTACATATGAGGACATAGGATGCAGAATTATCCAACAGGATCAATTACTTGTTAACTAAGCCCGGATGGGAGTTAGAAAAGCAACTGGGTCATTTGAAGGGGCCTTGATAGATTATTGGGCTTGATGGGCCAAAATTATGAAACGTAGCCCAAACTGCCGCCAGGTAGAGTGCCAACCCGCCGTTAGGAGAATCGAGCAAACCGCCGCGAGGAATGTACTAAACCGCCGTGAATATTATAAAAAGATTAACCAACCCACCGCTAAAAATAAAATTCAAAAAGGGCGGGTTGAATATTTTAATAAAAAAATATTCGACCAAACCACCGAGAGACGGCGGTTTACCTGTTGGAATAAAATAATATAGAATTATGGCAACCCGCTGCGAATCAACCCGCCATTAGGCAACTCGCTGAGTGGACAAATAACATGAACCAGCGGGTTGAATATTTTATTATTAAAAAAATAATAAATTTAATCAAACAGCTGTTGTGCTGCGGTTTCCCTAAAAATATTAAAATACTAATAAAATAACCAACCCGCCTCATAGAATCATAAGCAACTTGCCATCAAGAACTTAATCAAATCTTTCAACGTTGTTTAAGACAGTAATCCATACATCAAAACTTAATAATCTATGCCTTGTGAACAGTTCCCAGCAACTAAATCACACATTACTACACTACATTGGCATTTTGATCTAAAATGACCCTAGAATCATTCTTAAGACACACAGATGTTTGCCAACTGATTAAACACGTATATCATAGTGATCACTTCCCTATTCCGCATCTTTCCCACCAAAACAATTTCAATTTCCAAACAACATTTAAACATTTCGAAATCCTAGACACTAAATCTAATTTTTCTACCCTTTTAGTGTGTTTTAAATTGATTCCTTTGATACACACATAGAATAAATGATATAGATTAAGTTTTGATAAATACCTTTGCACGAAACACTGGAAATCAAAGATTTGAAACTTTGTTCTTGGCGGCGAGTTGCGTATGAGTGTGTGTGTGTGTTTTTTCGTTGACTGGATTTTGATAAGTTTGACCAAAACCAACTCGCCGCCCCTTTTTATATCCTAAGTTAATAAGTTGGCAGATTCAGTCCCTTAGGTTTCCATCTTCTTTTATTTTTGTTTTAAGTATATCTAAGGATCTTCTAAGTTTAGGCAATTGGCCAATTTAGTCCCTATTAGTTAATAAGGCTAGGAATCAAAAAGCAAATTGCTTTTAAATCCGTAATCATTATGACTATAGATTACTTTGGACCTTTAAGTTAAAATTAATTAACTCCCCTTCAAATATTAACCCATTAGAATACAACAACCATCTTATAATTACACTTTCATAGCATACAACACTCCTAAATAACCATGGAAGATTCTCCCAATTACTTCTTTTAGAACCTTGTGTGATGAAGCAAATTTTCACATTCACTCTCCCCCTCAAACAACGACCCGTTTTCTATTGAAAGATCTGTAGTCGTTGATTGAGATGAAAAGATCAGTTGAACAGCTCTACCATCACCATTGTTTACTATAATCCCATAATGCGTGACATCAAACCGGGTTGCAATTTGAAGTAATTGCAAGCCTTTTAGTAATTCCAAATGACTTAAAATATTTACTAAGTTTGTTTTTATTTATTTTTTATTTTTTATTTTTTTATGTTAAACCTATGTACAAAGGATACACGAAGGCATTTCGTTTACTCATCCTCTCCTTCTTGAAGACGTCTGAGAGTTTCAGGGGTCAAACTCTTCATGCCTAGGCGTGGAAAAAGAAATTCGAACCATTCTCTTGGTAATGCTTTTGTGAGGATGTCTGCAAGTTGATAGTTCGTTTCCACGAAGTAGAGTTAAACCACTTTATTTTCCACTTTCTCTCGGATGAAATGGTGACGTATGTCGATGTGTTTTGATCGAGAGTGCGGGACGTTGTTACAGTAAAGAGCAATTGCACTCTTGTTATCACAGTACAGAGGAATTTTATTGAAGTCAAATCCGTAGTCTTTGAGCTGTGATCGCATCCAAAGGATTTGAGCACAACATCCAGACATGGCGATGTATTCAGCCTCTGTAGTTGATATTGCCGTGCTTCTTTGCTTCTTTGATGACCAGCTAACCAATCTATCTCCAAGAAACTGAGCACTTCCCGACGTACTTCTTCTTGAATCTTGACATCCCGCATGATCCGCATCTGCATAAGCTGTTAGTGACATGGCGTTGTCTTTCGGATACCAAAGACCCATGTTAATGGTTCCTTTCAAGTACCGAAAGACACGTTTGATAGCTTCAAAGTGCTTTTTGGTAGGCTTAGCCTGATATCTAGCACACATGCATACGGCGAATACAAGGTCGGGTCTACTGGCTGTAAGGTACATTAGGGAGCCAACCATTCCTCTAAATCGAGTTTGGTCAACTGGAATCCCCATGAGATCCTCGTCCAGTTTCAATCGATCCACCATTGGTGTATCGACAGGGTCAGAGAGATCCATTCCATATTTCTTTAAGGTTTCGAGAGCATATTTTGCTTGGTTAATAAAGATGCCTCTGGGACTTTGAGAAACTTGTAGTCCTAAGAAAAATGACATTTGTCCCATCATTGACATTTGAAATTTGGAACTTATTTCTTTAGAAAATATGTGACACGCATTATGATATGTTGAGGCAAAAATGATGTCATCTACATATATTTGAACCTGTAGAATATGTTTGCCTGATTTGCGTGTGAATAACGTTGGATCCACAGCACCCTTGAAGAAATTGTTGGCCAGTAGGAACTTTGAGAGTGTGTTATACCACCCCCTTGGTGCCTGCTTTAGCCCATAAAGAGCCTTCTTCAGATGATAGACTTGAGTAGGATTATCTTGGTCTTCAAATCCTTCAGGCTGACTGACAAAGACTTCTTCTTGAAGATCACCATTCAGAAAAGCAGTTTTGACATCCATCTGATAGATGATCATATTCTTGGTTGCGGCATTGGCAATGAAGATTCTGATGGCCTCTATTCGTGCAACTGGAGCAAACGATTCTTCAAAATCAATGCCTTCCTCCTGACGATATCCCTTTGCAACTAACCGAGCTTTGTTTTTTAGTACATCACCATATTCATCAAGTTTCACTTTGTAGATCCACTTGAGAGCGATAACCATAACATAGATTGGGCGAGGTACTAATTCCCATACTTCAAGATGATCAAATTCGTGAATTTCATCTTGCATGGCTTGAAACCAGCAGTCTTCTATCACGGCCATTTTGAAGTTCTTGGGTTCGACTTTGGACAGTTCCGTATGGAAACAGCACCACAAGGCATCGGATGCTAATTGTTTTCTGGTAGATACAGGACGAGAGGGATTGCCAACAATGTTATCAAGAGGATGATCTTTGGTCCATCTTCTGAGATGATCTGGTGGTTGATTAACTTGGTTGGGTTCCGCTGAATTAACATTCCCAGATGATGACTGTGCCGAACCTGTTTCTCCAGTAACAGGGTTAAGTGAAGGATGTAGAAGATCGTGAGTGATGGGGGAGTCTTCGTGAGTGGGTTCTTCTGCAATTCCTTGATGTCGGACTGGATGATGCATATCGGATGTTGACGATGAAGCACTTGTAGACGGTGCATCTTGAGCAATCGTTGTAGACAAAGATGTACCAGGTGGAACAACTTGAGTGTTATCTTCAGTAGCAGAAGGTACTGGTTCATTGACTCGAGATTGTTCCAGGTATTCATCAAACATTGGTTGAAATAACATCTCCAGCTCTTTATCGGTTGGAGCGAGCCCTGATTTGAGTTGTCCAGGGGTCATGATGATAGGCTCGGGTCTTGAACACATGCGTACAGGAGCCATTGTCTGATGCATCTCATCGAATGTGACGTGAATTGTTTCCATTAATCGACGAGTTCTCTTGTTGTAGATTCTATAGCCCTTCCTGCTAGGAGCATACCCAACGAAAATCCCAATGTCAGCTTTGGCTTGAAATTTTCCTAGATCTTCGCTATCATTTGTAGGATAGCACAGAGCACCAAATACTCGGAGAAATGTAAGATCAGGCTTCTTATCATGTACAAGCTCATAAGGGGTTTTGTTATGACGAGTATGAATTAGTGATCGGTTCTGGGTGTAACAAGCAGTAGCTACAGCTTCTGCCCATAGAAACATGGGTGCTTTCGAGAATATCATCATTGTACGTGCTGCTTCCACCAGTGTACGATTACGTCTTTCAACAACGCCGTTTTGTTGAGGAGTTCTCGGAACAGACTTTTGATGAAATATGCCAACACCTTCATAGTATTCAGACATAACTTGGTTGACGAATTCCGTTCCATTATCTGTGCGGATGAATCTGACTGTTTTGTTGAGGCCAACCTGTATTTGCTTAAGAAAGTTGGTGACAAACTCTGGAGTTTCATCCTTTGACCTCAAGAACTTTACCCATGTGAATCTTGAATAGTCATCCACGATGACTAAGATGTATTTCTTCCCTTTAATACTCTGGACTCTCATTGGACCACACAGATCCATGTGAAGGGTATGAAGAACTTCCATATTTGTATTTTCAGATTTTGGCCGGTGGGAGAACTTCTTGCTTTTTCCAAGTTGACAGGCTGAGCAAAGATGATCCTTTTCAAACTTCAATCTAGGTAGACCTCTAACCAGATCTTTTCGAGCAAGATCATTTATCGTGCCGAAGTTTAAATGGTTTAAACGACGATGCCACAACCATGATTTGGACTTGGAAGCTTTGGACAGCAAGCATATCGGAGAAGACTTCATCATTTCATCAATCGATATCGTGTACAAATTGGTGCCACGACTACCTTTAAGGATATCTGTACCAGCTTTGGACAGGCAAGCATATTAGGAGAAGAATTCACTATCATCAATCTATATCTGTACAAAATGTGCTACGACTACCTTTAAGTAAGGTCCTGCCCATTAAATATCACGAACAAATCAAGTATGCTTCTAAGGCAACTTCAAGATCAGAATCGACGAAAATTTCCCTACAGAGAATAGATTGTGTCCAAGTCCCTCCACGTAGTATACTCTGAATCACACACTATCTACCAATAATCATAATCCCATTAACCCATGAAGCATCCGAAGTGATCATTCCCGAATCTGACTGTCCCGATGAACTTTTCTACAAAATTCTTGAGCTTTGAACGATTCCCCGTCATATGTTTTGAACAGCCTGAGTCCAGATACCAAAGGATGACCTGTACGACCTGCATTTGAAAACAGTCGAGTGTGGAGAGTTTGGAATTTCGGCTTCCCCAATTTTGTTTGGGGTCCTGTTGGTTAGCAGATAGAGAGAACATTTCCAGAAAGCATTAGATTAAAAGGGCACATTCTTTCGCCTAAGGCAAATTTCTTTCATTGGGTCTCCATTGATAACCACAATTAAGTTTTCCTAAGGTGAATTTCTTTCCTGTGGGTCTCCATTGATAACCAATATCAGCAAATAGTTTGCCCAATGCTTTCCAAACCCGCTTGGTCTTATTCAAACTGTTATCAAACAGCTTGCCTTTTGGTTTCCAAATCTGCTTCCTTTTATTCAAGACAATTTTAACAGTGGGGGTTGCATTTACTGAACTCAAAATATTAACATCACACATTTCATGATTGTGCAGGTTTAAGCCTTTGTTACACACATTTTGCACACAGACTCAGAATTTGAATACATTACAACACGCTTAAGCAATGCTATGAATCAACCCGATATCACTTATTTCCATTACTGAACTTATTTGTCCGAAGTGTCTTCTACTTTCTTCTATTCTCCCTCTTAGCAGGCAGATCTTAATTATCTATGGTGTATTGCTATCTAGGCTTTGATCCGCTTGCTTCAGTGGAAGTGTTTACCCCTGTAAAGGAAACACAGGGATATTATCCTGTTGAACTTCTGGTGCACTTCGTGTTTTCTGCGTGTTTGCTAGATGAAGTTCCTGTTTTATATCCACTAAAAGAGTAACCTATGGCTTTTTCTAGTTACAAGGGAGAGGGAGCCTTGTTATCCTTCTTTCAATGAAACTTTTTGGGACAAGTTCCCAATCACAATATTCTGCGCAGCCAATCTGAGATAGCTTAGTGAATTGACAAGCATAGTTCAGTGGCCACTATCCAGTTGGGGTTTAACCACTCTACCTTCCTCTACATTCTCCTAACTGTTTCTGCAACATCTCCTTAAGAAGGGCTATATAGTTTAAATGAGCACTCCTATTGTTCTTAAGGGGATGAGGGATGGGTTTAACATCAATGGCATACATGCCAGGCGCAAGAACTTTTGGTTTGACAGAGTCACTAGTGAAACAAGACACTTTGCTTCTCAACTGAGCCTTTAGAGACACTCAATTCATTAACATGGTAGATGTCTTTTTCACTATGTGAGCACCACGCGAATCTTAATGGAGTCGTAACAATTCCTTTAATTGTTGTTTGAACCTTTTCTAGTTCTACTCTAACGCAATCCCATTTTGTTCAATAAGAAGCAGTGACATCTTTAGCATTATAAGTCACAGACAACTTCTGTCATTTACATCTAGCGACTAGAACTTCAAGTCTCTAATCACGTTGTCTTTTTTGAATCTGATGTTCGAGATTCTTGATCTTAAAGAATGAGTTAAAATCAGGAGCTTCCTGTGATGTTTGTGATTTTTTATTATCAAAACTGTTCTTGAAGATGTTGATACTTTAGATTGCAACTATTTAGGCGTTTCCCTTTTAAGTTTTGAAATATGTTTTATGACATCGATATGAACTTTAGATCATTTTAGCTTCACGATCAAGACACACGTTATTTTTCCACGTCATAACAAAAACAGTTTGATTTGACAACCCAATTAGCAATCAGATTCTCTTTTTCAATGAGAAGGTTTTTCTTATACGAATTTTAAGCACATAGCTTGTCTACTAGTATTCTTGTCCACTTCTTATTCATTTGATCAAAAATTTCTTCATTACTTTAACGTTCTTAAAGTGAAGGCCGTTTGACTCCTACAAAGTGTTCTTTTAAGAGTTTTGAAAATGAATTACTTTAGTGTAAGGTATACATTCTTTTCGTTTGCTCAAAACCTCTTTCCCCTTGCTATAACACCTGTTGGGTGATTCTCTTTTTGGCAAGTTTTGTCAAATTCCGTAAAAAGTTGTTTGAGTACATAAAGATTAATCTACTTGACTTTATAGTTTGAAGAAACTCTGGGACTAAGCTGAACAATACTTGGTGATACACGTCGTCAATGCATGAAATAGTTTTGGAACTGGAGGTCTCAGCCTTTTTTCCTATCATTGTCATCTATGGACCAAATATCTGTTCTGGGGTCAAATTATTGTGAGGCAAAGGTTGGCACAGAAGGTCTCCTTCGAGTAAATCGGGTAGGGGGGGGGGGGGGGGCGGGGGGGGGGGGGGGGGGAGGGGGGGGGGGGGGGGGGGGGGGGGGGGGGGGGGGGGGGGGGGGGGGGCGGGGGGGGGGGGGGGGGGGGGGGGGGGGGGGGGGGGGGGGGGGGAGGGGGGGCAATCCTAACTTTATTTCCACACATATAGAAAGAGGGCGTTTGCATTTCATACAGAGCAATTCTTTTACCTAGTTATCTCACCTATCCTCACGAGTGTCCTCATCGCTGAGTCAAGTCACAACAGGCGCGTAAGGCATGATATTGGACATGACTAATACATGACCATATATAGAGGGCTGGTTTGAACTTGCTTTGGCACGGGTAGAACATAAGAGGATTTGAAGCCTATCGGCTACCCTTTGGGGGTCCCCTTTTCATCATAAAACAATTTTGGTAAATACATAACATGTAGAAAAAACCGTTTGAACCAGACTGATCTTGTTTGTATAATCTATCTACAACCTTTTCTTTACCTTGTAAGTCTAAATAACTCTTCAAAAGGAATTTGTCTCTTTTGTTTAAAAATCCTTTTTCAAAATGGTTACTTCTTCGTCTATTTGACTTATAATGCCAACGGTAAGAACAAGTAGGTATTTTGTGCTTATGAAGTTCCTGATTTTAAAGAAGTTTCCTCACCTTTCTATTTCGGTCTGAGATAATTATTACCATTGTTCATAACAATTTTTTTCGTGTTTCTATCCGATTAATTCAAACATGCCCCGTTTTTTCATATTCCTGCGCACCAGTTCCTTATATCTCGCAGATTCAGATGGCGTCAATCACTGAAATCCTTAACATACCATGTTGGGGCTATTCTTGCTAATCTACTTTGTACGCCCTTTCATGTCATTTCATGCAAAAATATGACATCATGCAGTCCTCTCGTACAGAAGAAACATTACTTAGTCAATATGTTCTTCGTTGTCTTCCACATACTGGATCATACGAATAATATTACTATACTATCACACGAATAGTCCACATCAGAGTCAACAACCGTAGTGTGTTGTACATCGGCATTTGCATCATCGGTGTACTTCATGATACTCATCCATATGATTTACCAAAGTATCATGATCTGTACCCTCAACGAGTATTCGATTCATATGATGGCCCGGCTTCATCGTAGATTGGATACTCAAGATTGAGATTTTGCCATGAGTGGGAGAGTATGACTCTGTCTAATATGGGAACACATCATCAGTACAATCATAAAGTAGAGTCCCGGAGAATAAGCATCACATTCATCAGGAAGATCAAATCAGTCTTTACCACAGACATGGTCCACATCTATCGTGGCCAAATCATTCTCGAGGTGATTATCGCGCAGCAATACTCATAGCAAAGTTTGACGTAACTTGGTGCTCCTGCAGAAAACAACGACTGTATTCTCATCATACCAGGTAAATTGCACCATTATCCTGGCCATATAGACTATGCACTTGTCCTATGAGTAGTACTCTCTGAAGTACTTGCAAGCTGCTGTTATATCCTTGACATTCTCCAGCGTCTTATAGGGTGCCCTAGGGGGGGGGGGGGGGGGGGGGGGGGGGGGGGGGGGGGGGGGGGGGGGGGGGGGGGGGGGGGGGGGTCTCGTTACAGTTGTGAGCACATTAACAGGGGTTTTGCTTGACCAAGTGGATGAGGGGCGAGAATGCCTCCTACTGGTTCTGACCCTACATTCCCAACTACAAAAAAATTCCGTGCTTGCATTGTTATCTCGTCAGGAATGGGTTATTGAAGGGGGGGGGGGGGAGGGGGGGGGGGGGGGGGGGGGGGGGGGGGGGGGGTTGGATGTTCGCAACTTAGTAAATCTCTCCACTAGGGACTATCTAAACCATCGAACTCTGCCAGTCATGAACGTACTTATTTTCCATTAGCTTAGAGACGTATCTCTATAAGTTGTTGAGAGAGATTTGAGGAAGATGGTGATTTGTACGATTGAGTGAGGAGGGTAAGGGAGTTGGATAAACTTTCAATCAAGTTATTTCATTGTGAAGAAACTTCTGAGTCCAGTTGAAAGTTGGTCATGGCGCAGAAGATGGTTCATTGAGATTTGGGGAGACTTGGATGATTGTTTGGATACTGCTTGAACTGAAGGCATTCGACACTAGTACCAAAGGATCGATTAGTTGGGTTGAATGAACCTTTCCCATCATTGTTCTGTCTCATTCAGCATGTACCTCATGTTGCTCATCGAATAGGCATAAAGCAGATCAAAATTAGACTCCTTCAAAACTCTATTAAGTTCTGACTTCAGTTATGAATCACTCCCCTCAGGTAACATGTTGTTCACTATAAACTTAAGTACGAAGCTGCATCCCTGGGCATGGTCATTTTTGAAGTTTCTCATGTCATAAATGAGCTTTCGACACCAACAAGTATCCTATGAATGGTTTCCATCCTTGATTTGAACGGAAGTGTCAAAATTCATTGTATAACAAGATTCCTGTTCATCCTTGTTAACCATCAGAACCGTACCTAAATCATGCTCACTTCGCCAAACTTTAAGGCGTCCAGTATAGTGGTTAGATTGAGCGAGTAGATGTTCCCTTTAGTATACCTTGAATAGAAATGATATTGCTTGCGACGAGATGTCATCCTTTATACCTTTCCGTTTTCTTCAAGCTGAAAGGTCCGTTAAGGACTAGAAGCACGTACTGACCATGTTGAACTGCACCCATCAAGAATCCTCCCTGCAATAACATCTGAGACCGTTCCATATGAAAATGGTCTTTCATTAAATGGACTTCATTATATTTCTCTCCATTAACCCTATCTCTAGACAGTACAGTCGTATAACGTTGTTATGCCAAGATTCATGTCTGTTCAGCATTGGTGGCGTGTATCAGAACCAGGCACACTGATGTCTTCTGACATACTAGACATCTTTTTTTTGGGTTTTCTATTATGATATGATTATGGTTTTTGATCGATAATATTAAGTGACTGTACGATTAAAAGTGGTGAGTTAACGTATTTATTTCTTTGTGTTAGTGATATTAAATCCCAAAGTTTGAAAAATTCCAAATGTCTAAGACGATAGCTCAACTACCGCCAGCGCTAATCACACCGCTGCAAAAAATATTAAGGCAACCCGCTGTGAAATATAAGCAACTCGCCGAACCGAACACGCTGCCAAGCAACCCTCCCGCGAAGAATAATACAACGCGCCATCGTATATTTAATCAGAAACCCGCCGCTGAGTGTTTCCAAACGCCAGAGTTTTCCTTTAATTATTTGCTATTAAAAATATTCAACGCGGATGTCAACCTTTCAAACAGAACCGCTGCCTAAGCAACTCGCTGCTTAGTATAAAGCAACTCGCCTCTGAGCAACTCGCCACCTAAGCAACCCGCCGTGTGTCATAAAAAAAAAAAGAGAAGTTGGTAACACTACTGAATAAAATATCATTTTTAATCAACTCGCCACGAAGAAAATACAGCCAACTCACGCACGAAGGAACAACGAACTTTATCACTTAAAATCACCAATAAATCACCTTTTGACGATTCCACTTGAATTCTTTTGCACAAACTCAATCTACAAGGCTATAGTCACTAGTAACCATACCCAAACTTAGACACTAACCCAAATCAAAATCTGGAGAATTAATGAAAAACGGAGCTAGAGCCTTCAAAAGTATACTTTTTGATCTATATCAAGCATGAATCGAACTACATACACGATCTAATCATTCCCGTGTGCTCTGATACAATTGTGGGTATATCTTAAATCATTAACAAAGGTCGATTCATGCACTTAAGGCTAGTTTCTAGTAGAGAAAAACACATGAGAAGATTTCTAGTGAGAGAAAATTGTGTTTTTAATATGAAAAAATGCGACAAAGACTGTGCCCATAGCAGAACACTCTAGGAATTCTAGAAATTTTCTTGACTCTAAACATTTTGTTTGTTCGACATGTCAGAAATGTGTCTTTAATGCAAATCATGATTCTTGTGTAACAAAATTTCTGAAAGAGGTCAACTCACGTGCTAAGGTTCCATCCAATAAGACAACGAACAGAAACAAACCCGTAGAGCAAACAAGTTTTGCAAAGAAACCAGAAAGACAGATCCCAAAAGGACATAGGTTTTCAATCAAAAAGACTTCCGTTGTGCATGAGAAAACAATGACTCCTAGATCTTGTCTTAGGTGGAAACCGACGGGTAAAATTTTCAAGACAGTTGGTCTTAGGTGGGTTCCTTCTGGAAAGATATTCACATCTAGCACAACCAAGGTTGACAGTGAACCCACAAATGGTTCAAATGACGATATCACTAACCAATATGAATGCGAACAAACTCTTAATGTCAATGCAGGTACTCTTAGCTTAAGTGCAGGTACATCTTTCAATCCTAAAAAGGAAGGACTCAGAGTTTGGTTGCTGAAAAGACTAATATCTCAGAAACCAGGGCTTCAAGGAATTTTGATCTAATGAACAAGCAATGACTTCTGATCATAACAGTTCAGAACTCGGAATTCATGACCACAGCAATGAACCGTCCAGTTCAAAGCTGGTTCCAAAAGTTGTTCCTCCAGTAGACAAGACGGCTACATCACGACAAGTGTTGGAATTACTATTCCACCATCACATAACAATGCTGAGGTCAACATGTAAATATTTTTTATAAAACATATAAAAACAAATACAAAACTATAAAATTTCAAAAAGAAAATACAAAATAAAAAAAATCAGAAAATGTTTCACAAAAATATTCTTCTCGACATGTCTTTTGGAATCGATAACATTTACGTACCTAGAAATGTTGATTAATATCGACACGGGCGTGTAAATGAAGTTCGAACAGGAGTTTTCAAATGCTTTCAAAACAATGCTTTTCAAAATATTGTCATT
This sequence comes from Tanacetum coccineum, assembly GCA_026074375.1. Lineage (NCBI taxonomy): Eukaryota > Viridiplantae > Streptophyta > Magnoliopsida > Asterales > Asteraceae > Tanacetum > Tanacetum coccineum. Next base: position 34,070 of record BQNB010039364.1, on the reverse strand, counting down.
TCTAATTTCTTCTTAAGGCGTTTTGTGCAAAATATCAGTACGTAACCCGGACTTCAAATAAAGGAAAGTTTATCTATAAAGATAACTTATCCTAACAACGAGAAATTTAACTTTTCTCGGTCTTGAGCTGTTCTTTCAAGACATTCAAAGTTTTTTTAAGTCTCAAAAAACGCGATAGTGTACGCATAAGTGCGCTTACCCTTAGAGTTAGAAGAGAAGTCTTCTAACATGATGTTTTCAAAATGTTGAACATAATTTTTCAAGAATTTCTCACTGACGATTCATAACTTTCATATATTGTTTTTTTTTCCGTCCTCTTTTCATTCTATTTTTGTGTTCAACAATCCATTCTTTCAAGGGGGTGTTTTTCCAAAAAATTAGTTTAATTGAGGTTTGGATTAAATCATCTCACGAACCATTTTCTGTATTCAAACCATTCCCAAAAGTTCTTTTTAAACAATGAAGATAATAATGACAATTCAATAGAATGATAGTTATAAGACGACTAAGTGTTCAACCTCAATTTTATATCGATTTTACAACTTGGTATCAATTTTATTGGTGTCAAACATATGTAAAATGAGGGGGAGCAAGATGGACACGTTCAAATAATTCATGCTAAGCTATCAATGTTTTTTCCCATGGCCTTTTCAAGGACAAAATTTTATCAACAGTACTTCAAAATCTTTAAGTGACTTAGAATTTAAATTAAGGGAGAAATGTAATTAAAATGTGATCTAAAAAGACTCAAAGTGCTATTCGGAAACGGTTTCATGGTTCGATCTCATACCCTACAACATCTTATTTCACGACGATTCTGAAGACATAAGGTGGTAAGGTTAGGTATTTGTCCTATGATCCAACCAGAACCCGGAAACTGGATCGGGATATACCAGGGGACACTCCATAGGTTAGAAATTAGCTATGTCACTTAGGTATGATTGGAGATGAATGTGTATAGGGAAGAATGCCGACTATGATTGAGCTAACACGTGTGGAACAATCACAACAATGGTAGTTAGTAATGATCTTGGTAAGCATTGAAGGGGTTGAAGAAAAGAATTAAAAAAGAAATGTATGGATCAAGGTGGTAAAGAAGTGCAGCCCCTTCACACAAATTTAGGCCAGAAAAAGGGTCGATACATATGTATCGAGGAATCACAATGTTTATTGCTGGACATTGAAGACGCATCATGGACCCAGTGTGATGCAATGCACAACCCTTTCCCAAGCCATTCGGGTTCTCTCTTAAAAGAAACTTGTCTCATTTGTCACGGAGATACACACGATTCTATTGACTTTCCTCACTCCGAGTTAGTTAATTATTGAATAGGTGACAGTTGATCCCAGCTCGCATACTAAAAACCAAACGCACTAATCGGAGACTAGTGCCAAGGAGTCATCAAAGAAATATCATTAGGACACCTCCATGACAAACAAGTGCTTGAACTCATTAAGTTCACAAGAGGTTAACAAGAGTCCTACGATCTATCTTGTGATTATGCCAGAACATACGAGAGTGATATCTATGTATCTCACATGAAGATGGAAATCCTTGCTTAACCAGCAATCAAACAAGCTCTTGGTAGGTGACTTGCGAGATTCTATATGAATCAAACTTGTGTCAACTGGAAAGAAACGATGGTGCGATTCAATGTGAATCAAATTATTCAGGGGGGGGGGGGGAAAAATATTTTTTTTTTTTGGGGAATTGAGGCTTAATCTGAAAGATGAGTAACTATTGATTCCACTCCTTACCGTGTTGTCTGCCTTTGAGACGTTACGGTAATGAGAAACAAGCAAGCATTGGTTAAATCTAATACATCTGTGTTAGAAGATCCTACGCTTTGAGCTGGAAACCCTGTCAAGGAGATTCTTTGAATCTACCTGATCACAGGTACAGTATTTATACTATTAAAATGGTCCGAACGGACCGGAGGTTATCTAAACCCTAAATCCAGGCGAATAATAACTGCCATATTACGTCCACACCCGACTTTATTGCTAATGTTTTATTTCAGGATAACATATAAAGATGGAGATGGTGATGCTCATTCAGCTGAAGTCGGATTCATTACCACAATGCTCATGCTCAAACTACAAAGACATTCTATAAGCATCAAGATTCAAGAATCATGAAAGCTCAAGAATTAAAGACAAAGACTTCCGCACAAACTCTGATATTAAAGATAACTCCTCAGAAATCAATCTTCGGGGGAGATTGGTTTAAAAAAAGGGGGGAATTGGGACTATCTTTCTTCAAGATGATGCAAAGTGTATGATGCATGTTAGTCAAGACACAGATCGCAAGGTGGCAAAGTTACGTTCAAGATGGAAGGATAATGATTAAAGATACCTCGGACGAAGAGCAAAGTCAAAAGAATAATGACAATGGTTAAAGATCAAAGATCACACAAAGCATGAAGGAACAGCCTTAAAGTAGACTGAGGGACAATATCACAAGAGATCAACGACAATTGCATTTCAATGATCTATCCGAAGGATGGCTATAGTTCTCTGTCTCTTTAGTGTCACAATGAACTCACTTCGGGGGAGATTGTTAGCCTCAAAATATTTAGTCGAACAATGGAAGTTCGTTCATTATATTAGGTCTCGATCACTTAATTAATTATACGTTAGAAGGGTAAACGGGCTCGTAAATATAAGCTAATATTGTATGTGTATCGGGCCTAATGGCCCAAGTTAAATCCGAGCCCTTGGCCCCCAAGTAAAAGCCCACACACCCCATGTAGTTGTGTAGGGTATATATACCATTTTTCACTATGGAAAATTGTGTTGATTCTCATTTGTATTTTTCACATTTGCTTGAATTCATCCAACTCTTTTTCTCTCTACCTTTCTCTATCTAAACTTCTTTCTAAATTTCTTCCATTTTATCTCATCTTATTTTCTTGGTCTCCATGGTGAAGTGAAAGTGATATTTGGTTCCGACATGCCCGTTTTACCCTTTATAACGTATAATTTATTAAGTGACTGAGACCTAATATAATGAACGAACTTCTATTGTTCGACTAAATATTTTGAGGCTAACAACTTGCATTATCAATATCTCAGTATGTCATAACTAAAGTAGACGAGCTCACGCAACCTATCTATGACAATCCTATGTCAAGAAACTTCATACTTGTTCAAGTAAATAATCATTATATCATTATTACAAAGTACATTATTCCTATAATGTACCATTCACAATGTTATATCTGAACGGGCTTTAAACCGTTATCGTATGCCTCTAAAACCCTAATTTCATGAAGGGTTAATATCTAAAGTGAATGTACAAGCTACTAAAGCATATATACAAGTAATATAACATTTCATTTTAAATATAAACTCCTCCAAAGTCAAGTATAAGTTTTCAAAGCACAATGTACATGTCATTAAGCTATGACATCCTAAAATTGTCGTTTTTACCTCCAATTTCTTCACCACACTTATGTACTCAGCTACTACACTTAAATTTAAATGTGTAAACCCTCAATTATTCTATTCATAATACTTTCATACGAATTTTTACTCTTAAAACCCTATACAAATGTCCGAAACCATAACCCGAGCTAAATACTAAACTATGGCAACTGTTCTTCGTTTTTTTTATCCGTTGTAAACTAAAACCAAATACCAAATAAGTTGTATAATATTAATTACAACATTTTCAACCACATTACATCATCATTTCACCATATTAACAACAATGTAAAAGAAATAAATCTAGAAAACCCTAATTATGCCCTAATTGGAACTTTGGACCCGTTTACTCGTTTTTGCCCATTTTAAACCCGAACCACCTATCAATTCTTATTATTAATCCTTAATACAATCCTTACAAACATTAATCCATCATTATTGATCCATTATACACGAATTATAAGCCAAGAAAGCCAAAGAAACCCTAAACGAAGCACTATGTGAACCCGGCGACCTTATTTATTCAATTTCGACCCGTTTTAAACCAAACCACTTGCTAACTTTTGTTAATACTTCTTATTACAAACCATGAGAACATGTTTTAAACATTACTTGATCAATATATGCGAAATATAAGCCAAAAACAAGAATTCGAGCCCTAAAGGACTCAATTGAACCCGTGACCCATTCTTGTGCAATTTAACCCATTTTAAAGCCTCTCCTTGCAAAATAACTCACCCACATGTGTTCCTAAGTTGCTTACTCAGCTGCTACAACAAATATCTAGTATATACTTGGTCTTAAAATGAACCACATCACCTCTTTGTTTCTCTTTTCAAGCCGTGGACACAAACACCCCTTATAAGACTTCCAACACTTCAATCTATTATCCTAGCTTATACAACTCAGCCCCTAGCTTCACCACATCATATACTAGCCCTAACACATGTCAAGAACAGATCCTAAGTGTTGCTTACTCCTCTTGCTTCCAAACTAGTATAAATAGAGGTCATATGTGTTCATTTCAATTTGCACCACACCTCCTCCTCTATAACCCTTATAGGCAGAAATCCTTTGCTCCCTTATGATCTAGATCATTTCTAAAAAAGTCTAAGAAGTGATGCTTGACAGATTGAAGCCCCCAGAGAACAAGATACAAGGCGTACGAGTGGAAATACTACCTGAAACGACCCATTTCCACCATTTTTGCTCCTTGAAGCTCAAACCCAGGTTCTAGATATTCTACTTCTACTACTACACCCTTATAATGTTCAAATGATCCTAAATATACTCTTTTTAAAGTTTCATAACTCAATTCATGCTCATTTTCCATTTTGATCCAAAACCTCGTTTCACCCGAAACACTATTTTCCCGTTTTTCTTTAAAACTAAATGTTATAATGATTAAATATTGTTATACTCTATCCTAGCATGCTTAAATAATGTTAATAATAACACACTTTATAGATTAATGAAGGAACTTTGACTTAAAACCCGATGTTTACGTTTTGAAAACCTAATTTGACCCGGTTTTATTCATAGCTTAACGAATGTTAAATTTAACTTGTGTTATGTTAAAAACTTCATATTTAGTTTATTATAATATACTTATAAATATTTTTGAAATGTTTACAGAAATATGCTTGCATGGCAAATTTGGACGATTTGTAATTATATCCATGCAAAGGGTATTATATCGTTACTTTCTGAAACTTATAACTAAAGGGGCTGAAATGTCATTTTATCAAAGTTAATTATATAGGGTCTATTATGTTACTTTTCAAAAGTCCAAGGTTTACTTGGTATTCTTTAAAAGTTGAAGGACCAACGTCGTAAAAATGCAAAGCTCCAAGGTCACTATTCTATATCTTGTCAAACCCTAGGGTCTATATGTAAACATTTTGAAAAAGTATAAAATCATATTCAAAACATTACCCGACATAACTTTAATTAACGCTTCTCGTGCTTAACTTTTCCAGATATTGAATAAAACGCTTAAAACCGATGTCGTATCACAATACTAGGGAGCTTCATATTAAGAGGTTTTCATCTTGGTATTACGTTCTGACTGAGTTGTTGGGTTTACGATCTAAAGTGCCCTAGCTCCTCAAACGTTTACTGAATGACTTCTAAATTATGATGGCCCGAACGGTGATACAATAATTCCAAACTCTTCAATCAAACTCATAACTCTTAAAACTAAAGTTCTAGAATACAATCTTCCTAAGACTCAACATATTTACTCAGGTTGCGTGACGTGGCTATTTACTATCATTTTACTATATCAACATTCCCCGGTTAAGATTGTGATAAGGTCGTCAGCTTTAATTTTGGAATATTTAATACATCTACCTATCAGGTGAAGTTCATAACCTCGCCTTTACTTATTTACATGTTTTATAAACCCGCAAGGGGGATACATGCTCGTTACAAAATCTTTTACATACTCTTTTATCTTATAACAATGTGATTACTTTTCAATGACTTAGTGAGTTCATAGCCTTACTTTTAATCTCTTTATAAACCCGCGAGGGGGATACATGCTATAAAGTACGGATACAAGTGTTTTTACCAGACTATATGCTAATCTGATGTATCATTACAATCTAAGTTTTAAATCCTACAAGTCGTTAAATTTGAATTCAAGTCGTTAAATTGACTTTGGATATTAATCTGTTAGTTTCATAAATCCTACAAGTCGTTAAATTTGACTTCGAGTCATTAAATTGACTTTGGATGTTAATATGTTGATATTATGAGCTCTTCAAGTCGTTAAATTGACTTTGGATGATAATGTGTTGGTGACATGAGAACAAGACCAATCAGGACCAAACAAGGCCAATAAAAGGGATAATAATTTGTTACTATGAATTCATTGCGAATTATTACTAAATTAAAGGGCATATATAACCTGACCCAGATCATAACAAATATCATTTTCATAATAATTGTGTTTATACAATTATTATACTATTACTTGTATTCAAACTATTTATATCAAACTTATGAATTTCACTCAACCATTATGTTGACTTTTTAGCATGTTTATCTCAGGTAATTTGAGCATAGTTGCGCAAAGATAGCTAATTGTTATCATTCAAACTTGATGTTTTTGATTTTGGGACTGCCTTTATAAAACTCTGATTTTGAAAATGAAATGATATAATATCTTTTGAATTAACGTCTTCTTTTTGGTCGTTTTCTATATTATGATTGTTGTATCCATAAAAGAAACCCCGGATTAGCTTCTGCTGATATATTGTAAAAATGGGGGTGTTATAATACTTATTATAAAAATTCATAAATAGTGAAGTTCTTAACATACGATGATTGTCATTTTGTACGTGTGCACTCAAGTACAAGTATCACAATATAAAAATTAATACAGTACATTTCATGGGATATTTGAAGCCAGCAAAACACCTTTTTGAGACAGTTATCTTAACAACCTCTTAAACTGTAAAGTATTCTTATTCTTTCAATGTGTTTGCATTAATGTCTAGGTCGAGAGTGTCTATCTAGCTGTGTTACATCCTTGATGAACATCCTACCATGACTGAGATGCAGTGTCATTCAATCAAACTAGCATCATGTAGAAACATATGCTCTTTACATATATCCTAAACGTATGAAAATTTTATTTGATAATGATTTGGCGCCCTCCGGAACTCCAACTTATAAGTTCGTTGAACTATAATAATTGTGCCAGAATTTTATGCAGTATGATCCATAGGATCTTCAGTTACTTGGTGACTCTTAAAGCCAGGAAAAATGATTTCCCTAATCCAAACAGCTTCCAAAAGAATGTTTATCTTAATAGTTATCTATTGACTTTCACTTAGATACAGTTGTTGTCAGCTCATCTTGTACTCATGCAAGTGTTACAACTAACCTCATACACAATTTATGTACATGATGAATCCCTCCGTTAGAGAATGGTGCAAGTGTTTAGGATGTATTTTATAACATGATGCAAGAGATTTTATAAAATGATAAAAGTGTTTTAATGTAATGTATATGAAATAAAGGAAACTTTGACCGTCATGCTAGTTTGTAAATTAATGGACATACCTTGTATGAAATGAAAAATAGGGTTCTAAAAGAGAGTGATTGAAACTGTAAACACTTAATGACTTCAAAATACATTATAAACATTTTCAATGGTTTGTTAGATGTTTTGATAATAATAAAATACAAACATATTTGAACCTCCGTTGAAGCACTAGAAGACACAAGACATCGAATACGAGAAGTGTTGAGAAATATATGTTTTGACGATTTATTGTTACTAGTAACTTATGCATTTTACATTATATTTTACAAGTTACGTATTTATCATAATTAAAACATAAGATAGCTTTTAGTTTAAATATCTTAATATTTTCAATAACATATTTCATTTGCCCCGAAATTATTGTTCATGGACAAAACAAACACACAATTTTAGGGGTGAGACCACTACACTCTATACTACTCAAATATCACACCAACCGATAAACTTTCTTTTGATTGGTTCACACAAGAAGAAGGTGATGTTTTTTTTCAAAATACTTCTTACTAACCTCTTAATCTAACTCATTCAGATGCGTTCAATGATTTTTCCAAAAAATATGTTTTTTTTTCATGTCATTAAGAGGCGATAAGAGATATTTAATGTTAAGAGCGTTTGTTTTTTCTTATTATTAAGAGGCGGTAAGAAAAACAAACCTCTTATTTAACTAGATGGGGAATGAGTATCTTAACACATCTTAATGTCTTATCTTTTTTTGTTTTTTCTTGAGATTTTTGTATTTCGGTGATTTATTTCATTTTTTTCTTATTTCAACTTTATCTTTCGTATTAAAAGCATGTTTGAATAAAATCATTGTTGGTGGTATGGTGTCCCAGATCAGGGTTAAGACAATCAATAGCCTAGCTAATTACCAAAGATGGTTACAGGATATCACTTGAAGTCGTGTAATCACTTTCCAAAGAAGATTATTTGACCCTATGCATGGGATACACGAATACCTCCTTGGGGATAAAACCAAGTGTTTGTTCGTGTTCTAGGCATAGATCAAGAACCCTGCGTTTCTATGTGTTTATGTTTCTGTCTGTCACTCATGCATTTTTGTGATCCTCTATATATAGGGGGTAAACTCAAAACCTTAGTCAAAGTAACTATGAGAGATTATAGGAGATATAATCTCTTCTATAATTAGACTCTTTGATTTTAGGTATTAGTGGTTACATGACAATATTAATCGTGGTTATTAAATGTAATTATAACTTGCCATTTAAACCGGTCAAAGTTGTTACAAGTTATTGAATTCATTCCAGCATGTTATTCATCCAGTGTCCTGAACCATCAGCTAGCCCACTAAGGAGCATACCCGCTAAAGGTTCAATACTGAATCAACCCACTGATGAGTTAAGCCGCTGAGGATACTTCCTCTGATGGATTACTCCCTGATGGTATCCTTCAGCTTACTCCTCAGGGAGTTCCAAAATTAAAGCTATCAGACTGATAAATACCATTCAGTGAGTGGGCTCACTGAACTTCATCAGCGACCTGAATTCCCTTTTGCCACTATATGTGTCAGGGTCTTCAGTGACCTATGGGAGTACACTCCGTACCTCCAATCCCATTACTCGGTGTGAACTTAACCCTTAATTGAACTAAATTTCTAGACATCCTCCCCAATTTAGTGCAATTTCTTTGCATGAAAAATTAAACATTAAACAAACAAGTGCATAAATGAAAATGTCTTGAGGATTTAATTTTCATCTTAGTAATTACACTTTTAAATATTCAAGAATCAGGGTATTCTAAGAATTGAACCCTTCAACCCATTTGAATACTTGAAGATAAAATACACACAAGTTTTCAAACACATAAGAAACTTCTGACACTATACAAGCCATGTGTCCATATCCAATTCATAAATATTTTAAGAGCCAAAGTCCATGCTCCCTGAAGCGGCAAAACCTCAACATTTACATAGGTGGTTCCTCTTTATTCATGCTCCTGCTAAGCACTTTTTCAAAGAAATTAACCTTTAAGATGTTAACAACTTCATCCTCCTTTATCAGCAGGTTCCAAGCACATCCTTAGGATGATATGTAAATACATCTACTTCAGTCCACTGACGTTCAATTTACCAATATTGACACTAGCTGCCAAGTTTCCTCAGCATGGAGTTGGGTGTCCTAGCATTCAGCGACTTAGTTGGACTTTAATCCCATTACTTCAGCAGACTTTATAACCAAGTCTCTAGCCAGTCCCTTCATCAAGTGATCAGCTAAGTTTTGTTAAGACCTCACAAACTATATAGATACAACCTCATACATGATAAGTTCATGAATCATGCTATGTCTAACATGTGATTTTGAGGGTATTATTTTGAAAATCCGCTCCCCCTAAAGGATAGTTTTAAAAAAATAAAAAAATTTAAGTTTGGCGTGGGCTGTTAGCCATGGCGCGAAGACCCTTGGCGCGAGCCATGGTGTTGTGCGCCATTGGCCCTTTTGGCGCCATGGCTTGGCACCAAGACAACAGCCATGGACTCCATTGTTGAACCAGTGATACAAGTTTGCTTTTTGGAAGCCCAATAAATAGCACCACCACCAAGCAGGAATACCCAGCCACTAATAGATGAATTATCTTTAATGTTGCTGATCTAGCTTACATCAGTGTAACCTTCCAGCACTAAAGGATAATCAGTATATAAGAAACTAAAGTCTATGGTTTTCTTTAAATACTTCAGTACCCACTGAATTTCTTGCCTGAGTACCATGATTACTAGTATACCTACTCAGTTTACCCATAGTAAATGCAATATCAGGCCTTGTACAAGTCATGGCATACATCAGGCAGCCAATCATCCTAGAATACTCAAGTTGAGATACATCCTGATCATTATTGGGCATCAGCTTCTCACTTTTATCCATAGGAGTACTTACTGGAGTACAATCAAAGTAATTGAATTTCTTCAGTACCTTCTCAATATAATAAGACTGAGAAATTGTTATTCCATTACTTTCATGTTTAATCCTTATACCCAGGATAACATCAGCCTCCCCTATGTCCTTCATAGAGAACCTTGATGACAAGAAATCCTTTGTCATGTCAACCTAAACTTGGTCAGTGCCAAAATCAGCATGTCATCAACATATAGGCAAATAATGACTCCTTTACCAGTTTCATCAAATTTTCTATAAACACATTTGTCAGCTTGGTTAAGTAAATAACTACTTCATCAAACTTTTGATGCCATTGCTTAGGTGCCTGCTTCAGTCCATATAAAGATTTAATTAGTTTACACACCTTGTTTTCATTACCAGGCATGATGAAGCCCTGAGGTTGGTTCATATAAACCACCTCATCTAATTCACCATTAAATAAAGTTGTCTTCACATACATCTGATAAATAATCAGATTATGAATAGATGTCATAGCAATCAACAGTCTTATGGTACTGATACGTGCCACTGGAGCATAAGTATCAAAGTAGTCTATCCCTGACTTTTGTCTAAAGCCCTGAATGACCAGCCTTGCCTTGAACTTTTCAATAGTTCCATCTACCTTCAGTTTTCTTTTGAAGATCCATTTGCAACCAAGAGGTTTGCAACCTGGAGGTAGATCAGCCAACACCCAAGTGTTGTTGCCCATGATGGAATCCATCTCATCATTAATTGCTTCTTTCCAGAAAGCAACATCCTGGGACTTCATTGCTTCATCAAATGTCTTGGGATCATCCTCAACATTAAAGCAATAGGAGTGTTGGTCAGAGACCTCATCCCTTGTTCCTTCAATTAAGTATAATTGAAATTCAGGTCCAAAGTTCTTTGGAGTCCTATTCCTTTTGCTTTTTCTAAGCTCAGGTTCAGGTTGCTGAACAACCTCTTCAGTGACCTCTTCAGGGACCACTGAACCACCAATGTCTTCAGTTCCATTTATCAGGGACCTCTGACTTGGTCTAGGGACTGATGAGAATCTATTCTCATCAAAGATAGCATCCTTTGATTCAATTATAGAGTTAATTGAAACTGATTCATTAGGTTCAATAACATAGAACCTAAAAGCCTTGGAATGCTTAGCATATCCAACAAAGATGCATTTAATGCCTCTTTCACCCAAATTCTTTAGCTTTGGATCAGGGAGTCTCACAACTGCCCTACAGCCCTAAACCCTGAGGTAGTTCAAGTTTGGTTTTTTTAGTCTAAAGTTTAGAGGAGGTTATCTTGTTTCTTTTATTGGGGACCCTATTAAGTAAATAGCAAGCTGTTAAAATAGCTTCACCCCAGAACCCTTGACTCAGTCCTGAGTAGGACAACATGAAATTAACCATTTCTTTTAGTACTATATTTTTCTTTTCAGATATACCATTTTGTTGTGGAGTATATGGGGCAGTCGTTTCATGAATAATACCAACAGACTGAAAATACGAAGTATCCATGTACTCACCTCCCCTATCAGTCCTTAATCTTTTCATTTGGGACTCTTGTTGTAATTCAACTTTATTTTTGAATACTTTGAATTTATCTAGTGCTTCATCCTTAGTATGTAATAAATAAACATAGAAAAACCTTGAAGCATCATCAATAAATATCACAAAGTATTTCTTATTCCCTAATGATGGAGTAGCATGCAAATCATATAAATCACTATGGATCAGCTCCAAAACTTCAGTTTCACATTTTACATTTTGAAATAGTTTCTTAGTTATTTTGGTCAGCATGTAAGTCTTACACTTTTCAGTGTCCATGTCAAAAGTTAGGATTAACCCATCCTTAGACACATCTTGCATCCTCTTAAAATGGACATGGCCTAGTCTAGCATGCCATAGGATTGAATCATTCAGTTTAGAGGTTGACATGAAGGCTGAACCAATATTATCATTAACAATATTAGGCCTGAACATTTAATTACTCAAATAACCAAAACTAATAAACACATCATGTGTTAGAGGCATGTCTTGTTTGGTCATATATAACAAGTAAATGGATTAATGGTTTATGATTTTATGATACTGCATAGCAAAAACGATCTCGTTCTTATGTATAGTAGGATCTTTGTGAGATAGGATCTTAATAGGATCCTGATCTTGACCGTAAGATTTAAGATCTCGTTAGATTCGATCTTACTTTTCTAATAGATTTTCAAAATCTTAAGAGGCTAATTGTATTAAACACTTCATAATCATATTTTATTAATTTTAACCTACATTTACATGACATATGATATATAATAATAGGTTAGTGACACTATAGTAGGATCTTTAGATCGCGATCTGATCTTACGATCATGATCTTGCAAAGACCAAATTGATCCCGGGTAGGATCCCGATCTTCAAAATCTTTCTTGATATCGACTTTGGTGTAGTGGTTTTCTTGCGTACGTTTGAAGATCTTAGACATAACTTTTTAACCTTATATTGTTGGGTAAACACCAGTATGTGAATGTGAATCAGAGACTAATTATCCATATTTATCCAATATATATGCAGGCATGAATCAATGGTCATCAAGAAAATTGTTGATACAATTTTTGGTGGACTGTTTCCCTTGGATTCAGATATTGATGAAGGGCTTGTTGGAATGAGAGCCCGTTTGCAAGGTTTGATATCACAACTTAAAATTGGTTCGGGTGGTGTGCGCATGGTTGGGATATGGGGGCTAGGGGGTGGTGGTAAGACTACTCTTGCCACTTCTGTTTATATGGAAATCAAACGCCGTTTTAAAAGTCACTGCATTATTGAGAATATCCGTGAGGAGTCACGCAAATCTGGTTTAAAGAAATTGCAAGGAGACATTTTATCAGCTTTTTATAAAACAAAAATGGAAGTATACAGTGTTGCTGAAGGAAAACGTAAAATAAAAAGTATGTTATGTCATAGTAATGTGTTGGTGATTCTGGATGACATTGATGATCTTGACCAATTAAAGGCGTTAGCTGGCTCACGTGATTGGTTCGGTGATGGAAGCCGAATAATAATCACAACTCGAGATGAACATTTGTTAAGAGAGCACAAGGTAGACCATGTCTTTCCTGTGAGACTATTATCTCATGACGAGGCTATCCGGCTCTTTAATAGTCATGCTTATAATGAAGAAAAGCACATAAAAGACTATGAAAAACTTTCATTACAATGTAGTCCTTATGCTGATGGGCACGCCAATAGCTCTTAAAAGTTTTAGGTTTCCTATCTTATGACAAAGACGAAAGAGTGGATGAGTACCATGATAGTGAAATTGTTGATAATCTCAAAATTAGCTATGATGGTCCAAACCTTGCGAGAAAGAGTTTATTCTTAGATATGGCTATGTTTTTCTTTAAGGGAAATTTTAAGTGGGATACAATGAAATAAAATGGGACGCTTGTGGGTTTTCCACCCGAAATAGGATAAAGGTGTTGATACAAAGTCCTCATAACTATACGATTCAATGGAAGGTTTGGTATCATGATCTGATACAAGAAATGGTGACACTACTCATTGTTAAAGAGGAACATCCCTTACAATCCTCCTGAAAACCATAGCAGATGTGAAACATGGCAGAAGTCCGTAACATATTTTGTTTTGGAGAGATGCAACAGTGGTAACGATTAAGCTAGCTAGCTTTTCAATTTATATATTATATATGTGCAGTAAATTATATGTTTCAATGGCCAACAAAAACAAACGCGCATACTGATAAGATGTATAAGTCAACCCAACTCATTGTTTTCTCTTTTATTGCAGGAAAATGACCAGATTGAAGCGATAAAATTTGATCATGAATTTCACCGGCCACAGGTCATTATGTTTATTTCAAAGATGAAGAAATTAAGGTGGCTTCGTCTGAGTATGCGTCATGCAGAGAACGTGGAAGCGCCTAATTGTCTATCAAACGAGTTGCGGTATATTGAATGGGATCATTATCCCGTAAGTCTATTTCCAGAGAGTTTCTATGCAACGAATCTTGTTTTTTTAAAACTGGATAGCAGCTTTCAAAAATTGCTTTGGAAGGGTTACAAGGTAATTCAATTCTTTTTCTTCTTATTAATCTAGTGACTAATTCTAACTGTAGTTTTATAAACTAGACTAGTCAGCACATCTTAACAGTTCTAACATGTGCATGTTTGTATGTTGCACTATTAATTGTATAAGTCTTATTAGTATAGCAAATAAAAGCCAAAGGGCTAAACATGTTAGTTGATTAGTTAATAACCGTTTGGTAGTTATGGCGGTTATAGTTATTATTAGTTGTAGTATTATTTTTCGTGTAATAACCGAATGGACACTATTAAAAAAATGGTATCCAAAGCACCGGTTTGGAAACCTAATATATAATGTAAATACATGTAATGTTTTCAAAGTGTGGTTCTCATACAACAATGTAACAGATTATGTAGTTAGTAAATAATGAATGTCAATTCTGCAAACTTGTCTTGTTGATTGTGTTAAAACCTGTGCGTGCAATGATTTACAGTGGCATCAGAGCCAAAGTTCAAACCTGGAAAAACAATCTAAGAGCCAAAGGTTGCAAGATTGAAGAGTGTGATGTCAATTTTTGGTCAGAAGAATCAAAAGACCTAGAAGGGATAAGGACACCAAGGAATACTACTGTAACCGGAAGGAAGTCTCGGTGGAAGAAATTGTTTCAAAAAAAGGAAAACGTGTTTCTTACAGAATAAGAGATCAAAAGAAGGGCAGCAAGGAATGCTATAATAGAGTACAAAGGAATGGTAAGAAATTTACGACGAGGAAGAAAAAGAGATTCAAGGCATGGAAGCCAGGAGATGTTGGCATGAATTGCAGAGGAACTGCAAAGAAAGGAAAGACCACATGCTGGATGCAAGGAATAGAATGCTGAAGTAAGGAAAATTGCTAGATGGAACTACCATAGGAAGAAAAGCCGTACTGCAAGAGATGTATGTCAAAATGGAAGGCACATAAGAAACAAAGATAGAAGAAATTCTAGTAATTTCTGTGGAGAACGACACAAAGGAAAAACACGCTTTGGTACGCGTGAGAGTGGAATAGGTTGTTTGTGGTATACTGTTTCGCTAAGATAACCAGAGAGAACGAAGATAGAACAAGAACTTGTTCCTGGAGAGGCGTTTTGAAGTCCGACACAAATCAAACGACAACAACACCAATAAGGCGCAGAGAAAGAGTGTAAAAGACCGAAGAACAAGACTTAGACAATTAGGGGGGAAATGTTGCACTATTAATTATATAAGTCTTATTAGTATAGCAAATAAAAGCCAAAGGGCTAAACCTGTTAGTTGATTAGTTAATAACCGTTTGGTAGTTATGGCGGTTATAGTTAGTTATTAGTTGGTAGTTATTTTCGGTTACTAAACCGAATGGACACAATGGTTCCAAAGCACCGGTTGGAAACCTATATATATGTACATACATGTAATGTTTCAAAGTGTGTCTCATACAACAATGTAACGGATTATGTTGTTAGTAAATAATGAATCAATTCTTGTCAATCTTGTGCTTGTTGATTGTGTCAAAACATGTGCGTGCAACGATTTTACATTGTATACATTAGCATCTACCATAACTGAAAGTGCTTCAACTCAAATATATGGAAAGACTAGTTAGCACACCAGATTTTAATGGACTCCCCCGTCTTCAAAAGTTGGAACTCATAAATTGTAAAGAATTAGAAGAGATTCACCCATCACTTGGAAATCATAGAAGTCTTAAATCTGTATATGTATCAGATTGTTCCAAGCTTAGAATGTTTCCAACCATTGTTCGGATGGAACAACTCGAGTCTCTTCATATCAGCTATTGCGACAAAAGTTTAGTCTTTCCAGATATCCAAGCAAACATGGAATGCTTAGTAAAGTTGGATGTGTATCACATTTAGATAGACGCTCTGCTCTCATCAATCGGAGAACGTTGTACCGACCTTATTAATCTAAGTTTCCCCCCCTGTTTTAATGGGTTAAAATGTTTGAAAGAATTCCAAGGTTCCAAAGGACCTGAGAAAACTCCATTTCGACTTCCGTTGACACGTAGCTTAAGAAAGTTGGATCTCAGCTACTGCTATTTCGAAGATGGAGAAATACCGTCTGATATTGGCGAGCTATCAAACTTACAAGATCTAAATCTAAGTTATAATAATTTTTCCAAATTACATTTCAGCCTCTTGCAACTTACTCGGCTTAAACTCCTCAACCTCCGCGGCTGCGAAAGTCTTGTGAAATTGCCAGGGCTTCCACCAAGTATAGCTATTATTATAGCATATGGATGTGACAAACTTACATCCATAGGAGATCATGTGTTCCGACCAAAGATTAGTCATGTGTTCCGACCAAGGTTCAAAAAACTTCAAGAGTCCATGAAGAATGAACCTTCCACTCCATATCTTGTTTGTATAAAAAGTAACTCACTATCTCACATAAATCTGTTTCGTGTCATTTATATATAGGGTTCTAAAAGGCACACCATGACGCCGCTAAGACCTCGTAAAGCACTACAAGAAAAACTAGAACGGGCGACGAACTTTTCCCGGGCGACATTTGTCGCCCGGGAAAGGTCGCTAAACGACAAAAATTCATCCGACGTGGCACCAATTCTGATAGACTTTTTAGTCAAAGTATGTGGTGAGTTTCCCGGGCGACATGTCGCCCGGGATAACTTGGTTTGAGTTTGACCAAAATAATCAACGAAAATCCTGGTGGCAAATTTTCCCGCTCAACTTTCCCGGGCGACATGTCGCCCGGGATAATATTGTCCACGTTTAACATTTGGTGTTTAGTGATATTTAATTGTGTGTTTAGGTACAATTTTGTTGTAACAACTTTCCCTCCCGGCGACATGTCGCCCGGGAAACATATTTTTATTAAAATTTATACTGTTTTTAATATATATATATAAAACGGTAATAATTTTTTAATTACAATGTTTCCCAGGGCAACAGTCCCCTGGAATATTTTATTAAAATTTGAGAAATACAAAATCACCGAAAATCCTGGCGTCAAGTTTTTCCCGGGCTCAGGTTCCCGGAGCAACATGTGCCCGCCCGGGATAATGTATTTTATCAAAAATTTAATTTTTGCCTGTTAAAATCATTATTAATTTATAAAATATGGTTTTATAACTAAACATTTAAAAATGATACTTTATAAAATATTATAAATACTTATATAAAAAAAAAACGTTTTCTCTAGTTGTCGTTTCGTCCGATATGCGTATACTCTAAAAAAAAGTATAGTGTGTAATTTTGTATGCCGAATGCCGTATTTTCTCGTTCGACAAGATATGCAACTATCCTTACATATTTGAACATGAATGTATTGTATACTTCTTCAAGATGACAAAACAAACGCTTCATTTAGGTAAATACTATCATACCACTTCTAGTAACACAAACGACTTTACAAACAAACACTAAATATACAATTACTGCAAATGATTAAACAACTCGAAATCATATAAACTAATTACATTGCTGACAAAATACTCCAAATCAAGTTTTTCCATTTCTTTGATGAACTTCATGAATAGTGCAGCCCGAATTAACTGTATGTTGTTCCGGATGCATATGCATTCCATTGTTGCCATTGATACACTATCTTTCCACGCAAGTGTTTTTTGCATTTTGAGCAACTCTCCATTCTTGAAAGATCGTAGAGAATATTTTGTAGTGTTGACGGTCCTATGAATAGCTGTGAGGAGTTGAAGGTCTGAAGAAGTAGCTTGGAGGTGTTGAATGTCCTGCAGATGTAACTTGGAGTCGATGGAGCTTCCAGAAGAACTCATCAATTCACTGAAGATCGGTCTCTTCCATGAAAAAAAATCCACACCAAAATGTTCGGAGTCTTAAATAATAAAGAAATTAATTCTTTTAACAACTAACCAGAAGATTTATATATACACAAATAAAAAACATGTAGATTTGTTTACCTTTAATTTGGACATGCTAGTAAAGTTTACGTAACATCTCAAGTTATATGATTTGGTCCCGAGAACTACATCTCCCTTCTGCACACCTACGGGCGCAAAAGCTTCAGTTGGCACCAACTTCACCATCTTTTTGTGGTTTGATGGTAAGAGTGTGTGATATGGTTTGTGTGGTTGTGATAAGTATCTGCTTTTATGGTATAACAGAGTTTTGCGCAAGTTTATTTGGCGGAGTATTTAGCGAGAGTAATTTGGCGGGAGTTTAGGCAGGAGTTTTTGCCAGGAGTAATTTGGCGGGAGAATTTGGCGGGAGTAATTGGCGGGCGTATCGACTCCATATCCGTTAATCAAAGGCTAATGTACAACAATAACATATCACTCATTACGTTGAACATCTAATGTACAACGATAACAAACATATCGACTCATCCGTAGAACATCTAATGTACAATTCAAACGATAACATATCCGAACGCGTCGTTAACTCAATGTTACAACGATAACATATCAGACCTCCGTCCTGAACATCTAAATGTACAACGATAACATATCGACTCGAGCCTTTGAACATCTAATGTACAACGATAACAATCGACTCTTTCGTTGAACAAATAATGTACAACGAAACATATCGCCTCATCCATTGAACAATAATGTACAACGATAACATATTCGACTCATCGATGAAACAATAAGTACAACGATAACATTTCGACACAATCCGTTGAACATAACAGTACAACGATAACATATTAATCGACTTCATCCGTTCTAACATCTAATGTACAACGATAACATATCGACTCATCCGTTGAACATATAATTTACAACGATAACATATCGACTCATCCGTTAAACAATAATGTTACAACGAAAACAGATCGACTCCATCCTTGAACATATAATGGACAACGATAACATATCGAACTCATGCCCGTTGTAACATATAATTACAACGATAACATATCGACTAATCCTTTGATAACATATAGATGACAACGATCAAGATATCGAATCATCATATGAACATATAAAGTACAACGATAAACATATCGACTCATCGTTGAACAATAATGTACAAACGACAACATATCGACTCATCCGTTGAACATATAATGAACAACGATAACATATCGACCACATGACCTTGAACATATAATTTAACACTATAACATATCGACTCATTTGCCCGTCCGAGTTGAATAAATATTGTACAACGATAACATACGAACGATCCTACCGTGAGAACATCACATTACAGATAACATATCGACTCATCCGTTGAACATCTAATGTTCAACGATAACATATCGACTCATCCGTTGAACATCTAATGTAAAACGATAACATATCGACTCATCCGTTGAACATCTAATGTACAACGATAACATATCGACTCATCCGTTGAACATCTAATGTACAACGATAACATATCGACTCATCCGTTGAACATCTAATGTACAACGATAACATATCGACTCATCCGTTGAACATCTAATGTAACAACGATAACAGTATCGACTCATCGTTGAACACCTATTGTAACAACGATAAACATATCTGACTCATCCGTTGAACACCTTAATGTACAAACGATACATATCGACTCATCCGTTGAACATCTAATGTACAACGATAACATATCGACTCATCCGTTGAACATCTAATGTACAACGATAACATATCGACTCATCCGTTGAACATCTAATGTACAACGATAACATATCGACTCATCCGTTAAACATATAATGTACAACGATAACATATCGACTCATCCGTTGAACATATAATGTACAACGATAACATATCGACTCATCCGTTGAACATCTAATGTACAACGATAACATATCGACTCATCCGTTGAACATCTAATGTACAACGATAACATATCGACTCATCCGTTGAACATCTAATGTACAACGATAACATATCGACTCATCCATTGAACATCTAATGTACAACGATAACATATCGACTCATCCGTTGAACATCTAATGTACAACGATAACATATCGACTCATCCGTTGAACATATAATGTACAACGATAACATATCGACTCATCCGTTGAACATATAATGTACAACGATAACATATCGACTCATCCGTTGAACATATAATGTACAACGATAACATATCGACTCATCCGTTGAACATCTAATGTACAACGATAACATATCGACTCATCCGTTGAACATCTAATGTACAACGATAACTTATCGACTCATCCGTTGAACATCTAATGTACAACGATAACATATCGACTCATCCGTTGAACATCTAATGTACAACGATAACATATCGACTCATCCGTTGAACATCTAATGTACAACGATAACATATCGACTCATTCGTTGAACATCTAATGTACAACGATAACATATCGACTCATCCGTTGAACATCTAATGTACAACGAGTAATTATATATTTTCTAAACAATAAATGCACAACGATAAAGGTATTTATTAAAATTATACAGTTTTTAGTATAAAATCTTTTTTTTAATAATTATATATTTTATAAAAATAATTATAAATAATAATTATTTATTTTATAAAAAAAATAATTATATATTTTTCTAAAAATATATAAATTTGTTAAAATTAATTAATTTTATATATATTGATTTATATAAAACAAAGTAATAATAAATATTAATTATTAAAAGCTTTAAAAATAAATTTAATAAATATCTTTCCCGGGCGACATGTCGCCCGGGAAAGATATTTATTAAAATCTTTTTTTTAATAAACACTATCCGGTCGACATGAACGCCCGGAAAGCTATTATTAAATTAAACAGTTGCTAGTAAAAAAATCTTTTTTTTAAATAAACACTATCCCCAGGGCGACATCTCGCCCGGAAGAATGATATTTGAAAAAAATTATTGTTTTTAATATACTTATAATACTTTTATTACATTTTTAATTAAAAAGAATCCCGTATTTGCTGAAAATGCCCCCTCCAAATATTTCGTATGGCGCCATTTGCTAAAGACAAAGGCTATTTTCCCGGGGGCGACATGTCCGTCCGGAAGTCGCTCAAGGGAATTTTATCTAGTATCAAAACAATCTTAGTTCACTTCAGTTACACAAAACGGTGAAAATATAAAAGAAAAAAACACCACACCGACGATTTTAACAAACCACCACCACCTCCCCATCACCGGCACCCCCATCACCACTGAACCCAAACCACCCGGCAACTAAGGCCCCACACCTACTAAACCCACCACCCGACACTTCCCTTCTTCCCACTCACACCGCATCACGAGGCACGAACCATCCCCCTCCTCCTCTAGAACTTAATTCATTCCTTTACCCTCAAAATTGATAATTCTTCTACTTCTGTTCTAGATTCCTCTATTAATTGTTGGTGGTGTTTAATTTTTGCAGCCGAGTCCATAGCCGAGCTGACAACAGGCGAAAAGGTATGTTTAATTTTTTTTTCTCTTTTTGGTATCTCGGGGGACATGTCGCCGGGGAATGTTTATTGTTTAAATTTTTTTATTTTATAGTTATTATTAGGTGATTGCGTTAAAAAATTATGTATGTATCGTGTTTATACAGGATATATGGTTATTACATTGTGTTGGAAGTGAAATATTAGATAAGCTGTTTAAGAACAACCTTATTTACAGCTTAACTTTGATTGTAAATGTATGTTTTTTATATGGACATAAATGGATATGCGTTGATATTTGTTTTTAATTGAACCGTTTAGGAATGTTTTAGGATTTTAGTGATTAAATACTGAAATTTCCCGTTTGAATTAAATCATTCCCTATAGAAAAGCCCCGTCCCTAAATAAATTTATTAGAATATTCAGTTCGGAAGAGTCCCCCCCTGTTTGGGACTGCTTTTTGAATGTTTTGTCCACAGTTAGGATATAATGTGTATAAATTGGTTTTACTAATTGAGATGATTTCGACAGTGTTTCTCCTTTACTCCTACAATAAGTCCCTTTAAATCACTATATGGGGAGTTGAGGGGAAATCTAACCGAATTTTTCTCAAATAGTAAATCGGTTATACGCATTAATATATGAGACGAATCATTCAAAGAGTGGGTTAGGATTGCCTTACATAGTTGCACTAGGTGAACAAAACATTTCATATTCCTCGTTTGAATGTGTTTAATTTAGTTGCATATAATAACTAATGTATCGTTAAAATGCATTTATGGTAATGATAAGAGTATTGAGCAAGTATAGGGAAACAGTTGAAAAAGCATTTTATAATAACCGTCTTTAAGAAATTCATCGATGATTGCAAGCCGTTAGTGGATAGTGCGGGGAATATAAGATGTCCATGTAAGTCTTGTCGTCTAGTATTGTGGGTATCCCTCAATACCTTTCCAGACCAACATTTTCGAAATGTGGTTTGACCAATTAATAAAAACATGGATTCACCACGGTGAACCGAATCTTCCTCCGCCACCAGCAGATAAAGATAATACACAAGACAACCTTCAGATGAGGTGACATGACAGCGTGCCTTAAGGATCTTAAACATATATTCCTCTGATAATGATCAAATGATCCAACTCAAGGAGATATTGTAAGACATTTAACAGACCGGCCGACTCAACTAAACGTAACGAGTTACGAAGAGTTCTATGCCCGTGCCAATGAGGAGCGTACCCCGGTTTGTCTATGTGACACGATAACATATGGCAAAGTTTACCATTTTAAAGGTTAAAGGTAAATTAACTGATTCTATATTCAATGAAATGCTAGAGTTTTTCCAACATGTATTTCCCACCACTAAAGGATACAAGCTCCCACCGTCATACTATGCAATAAAGAAGACATTTAAAATGATCGGTTTTAGGGTACAAAGATGTCCTGATACAATGCATGTGTAAACGATTGCATCTTGTTCCAGGGCGACGTTAACAAGAGATGTGCCATTGTCTGTTCCGGTGGTGAACATAGTAGATGGAAAGACAGTAACACACCGGGGAAGAAAGGGTTCCTAAGAAGTGTTGCGTTTACTTTTCCCATACATTCCCTAGACTACACGTTTGATACAAAGTCCTATTCACACTGCAAAAGAAATGACTTGGCAATGCTACTGGAAAAGTGTTACGGAGGCCCGGTAAAGATTGCAACACCCGTTTGATGGTACAGCTGGAAGTACGTTGACACAAATATCCGGATTTTGCTACAGAACCAAGAAATGTTCGATTAGGGTTGGCTGCTGATGATTTCAATCCATTCAGCAACCTTAGTCAGTCTTACAGCATGTGGTCAGGGATACTGCAACATGACAAACTGCCTCCTGTGGTTATGTATGAAAGAGAGTTTTTTCATGCTGATGTTGTTAATTCCTGGCCCTAAATCCCCGGGCAAGGACATTGATGTTTACTTGAGGCCGTTGATTGATGACCTAAAGGATTTATGGGTAAAGCCAGGTGTCAAGACTATAGACGTTGCTACAAGACCTTAAGTTCAAAATAAGAGCGATGGGTTTTAGGACCATCAATGATTTTCCCTGCTCGAAAAGATAGTTTTGACTGTGGAGGTGGGCAAGGTTACAGGGCATACGCCCTACAATGTAATGGGAAGACCCTCCATCTGTGTGTTGTATTAGCAAAACAAGCTTATGTTGGCCACAGAAGATTCTAAGTAACCCCCAAAAAAATGAGAGAGGTCACTGATTGAAATCAATGGTGAAGACCAAAAAACGAGATCCTCCTAGAGAATTTAACCGAGATGCAATCATGACACAACTTGCTTAGATTGCCCACTCGTGTTAGGGTAAACCATCCGAGGTTTGGGGTGTGAAATTAAAACGCAATGTATTGTCGAGCTGAACTGGACTAGAACGATTTATTTTTTACGAGCTTGAAGTATTGGTCATTGTACTTACACTAAAACACATTTAGATGTCAATGCATATTGAAAAGAATATTTAGAGAGTATCTTGAAACAACTTTGTTAAGTGAATGACAAATCGAAAGACACCTCCAAGGGCAAGACAGAATTGAAAAGTATGTGCATTCGAATTGGCTTGTGGCTCGGTTCGGATCCAAAACGAAAAAACGGGAAGTGTCGAGAGCCTCAGGCTGCGTATTCTTTCAAACCAGAGGACAGAAAAAAGTTTTGTCAGTTTCATCAAAGGAGTTAAACTACCAGATGGTGTGGATCCAACTTCAAGCACAAAACGTAAAGTCAACCGATAATGATACAATATACACGGGCCTGAAGTCTCATGACTGTCATATAATGATGCAACGTTTACTTCCTTAATACGGAATTCAGCAAACTTCCCCAGACGATTTCTGCAAAACCCAACTAATCGAGCTATGTTTAAATCTTTAAGACAAATCTGCTCTCAACTTTTGATGGTGGATTAGCATGTTGAAAGCATTCGAGCATGGTTGTATCGATATTTTGTGCAATCTCGAGCTCATATAATCCTCCTGCTTTCTTTTACATTATGGGAATCACTTAGTTATCCATTTACCCCTAGAGGCTATTTTTTGGCGGCTATTCTCCCCATTTGGATGTATCCATTTGAAAGATATATGAAGAAGCTAAAAAATTATGTACGAAATAAAGCTAAGCCGGAAGGTTCGATTGCGGAGGGTTATGTTGCAGAAGAAGCATTGACTTTTAGCTCTCATTATTTTCGGGATGTTACCACAAATTTAATCTTTCCTGACCGAATGAGTATTCCTCCTCCCAACTGTCCCATTTTCAGTGTTCAAATCACTATTAAATCGTTGGTTTATGGTCGGGTTATTCGTATTGATTCACAAAGAATTTGAAGAAAATGATATGTAGTACTTCACAACAGTCCAGAAATAGACAACGTACCGGGCCAAGTCAAGAGATACATTGTTTCTTTTTGATACTTTTTTTTCTTAACTTATCTTTTCGACGACTTATGTCTAACACCCTATGAACATTTTTCAGTGAATTTCCGAACACGAAATGAAGAAGCATTCCCTAACACGTCTGGTTTGGGAAGCAGGTAAAACTTACACTTGTTATG
This sequence comes from Tanacetum coccineum, assembly GCA_026074375.1. Lineage (NCBI taxonomy): Eukaryota > Viridiplantae > Streptophyta > Magnoliopsida > Asterales > Asteraceae > Tanacetum > Tanacetum coccineum. The sequence continues at coordinate 8,757 of BQNB010039364.1, read as the reverse complement.
TGTATTTACTGTAAAAGATAACGACAATCATATTTTGTGTTCGCTATCTGAATCTATCATCTTCATAATCGGCAACGCAAATAGGAGCAATGACCCATGTGTTAGCGAAGAGCAGCAAAGTTATTCGCTTTGCTTGTGGACCATCACAAACTCATCTCAGTCCAACTCGTTTGCTATCATCGTTGTGAGGTTTGTCATGCACCAGTCGCGATGAACTCGCACGAACTCAAAACAGTGCATTTTGTTTGCCTGGTCCGTAACGGAGAAATTATTATTGGGTCATCTTTGAACACAATCCTCGAGTTTTTGTATTTGTCGTTCAAAACTGTATTGTTTCGAGTTAAGTGGTTCGACACTAGCAAAAATCTTGTCATTAGAAACAATATAACACAAATCAAGGCAAATGGTGAGGCGTTTAAAAATGATCAATACATTCTCGCAACACAAGTCAAACAATGCTCTACCTTGAAGATATGGCCAGACGAGCACTTCGGATTGGAAGTGTGCCGTCGAACATGTGGTCAAAAGTTTCCAAACGGGGTGTCATTGTGTAGAGGACAACCCTGATGTTATATATGTCGACAACTTCAATCTGATCTCGGCACTGTCAACAAGGTTTGAATGACATGAAATTGCGGCCTTGCATATAGATGGTCAATCAATAGATGTTGACGCACCACCAGATATCATTGATGTTGTTGATGAAGACGATGATTTTATTGATGAGGAGAAACCTCATTCCTCATGATTTAGCAGATCTGATGATGAAAGAACCTTCGTCAACCTTGATATTGAATGATGGTCATAAAGAGTTGTTTTATTCTAGTGAAGAAGAAGATTGATCTTTAGTTGTAACTTGTAAAAGAACACATTATAGTATTTGAAAGAATAATGAAACGTCGTGCATGGTTTACTGTGTATATTTATTGGACGTATGCATCGCTTTTATTATTTTGTTCACGTATTTCTTATGTTATCCTAATGCAAACTTGTACAGATGTCAGCGGATTGCCCACGGGGTCATGGCGGAGACGGTGGCGGAGATTGATCTCCTCCCTTCCAACCACATACCCACCTGTTGTGTGGGTTGCTTGGGCAACCGATCGGTAAGATTTCTGGATTATTGTAAAACAAGCATAAACTTAGATACAATTGAAGTTGCTTGCCTTGAATTTTTATGACCTTATCACTCAGACTTTGAATTTGCAGGTAAGGGGCACCCGAAAACCCAATTTGGGTAGAAGGAAAGCGGGCAGACTGCATACCCGCCAGGAGACCCGGAACCATCGGGGTTAAAGGTCCATCAAGGATAAAAGTGGCCCAACATCTCAATCCGTTTGAGTCTGGCGACTGAGAGACCCTGATTGCACTCCTCGTGACAGTCAGCGGCTCATTGGGCCAACTACTTGGGGAGCACGTTCGGTTGAGTTGCCAGATGCAGTCAACCTTTCCTGGCGTCAAGTGCCGCGGAGCAAAAGGCGGGTCATGGCTCAGATAGGGAGTATAGTTATTTCATTACCCTTTTATGTTTAATTTCCTTATCGTTTCATTTATTTAATTGTGTATATTTTATTAAATTCATTTATTTATTTAATATCATATAATTAAATAAACAAATTTAGATAATATTATAGAATTCTATCTCAACTCGTCCTTAGTTGTATATGAATTGCAGACCAGTTTGACATGCGTACCCCACAGGAATCCGATCGTTGGTCCACTTATCTATGCGACACCAGCACATCTACAAAAAGATCACAATGCAAGAAGGCTGCTCTTAAGTAAAGGCATTGGATTCCTGACTGAAGATCGGGGAAACCGGTGTTTGGAGCGTTTGTGATGATCGATTTTCTCGTAGAAGTTTTGATGGTTTTTGCGATGGAATATATTGGAACGGTGCCATCCATTGGTTAAATTATAGTGAGCCTTTTCATGTCAAATTAGATATTGTGGACCGTCCAGGTTTAACAAGCATACAAACCCCCCCTTCCTCTAACTATCGAAGGGCAGGTGCATTATGATCTCAAATTGATTAACTCTCATGGTAGTTTGCTTCTTCTTTGCAAGGATTATGATTGCTCCCGACATTTGAATATTTATGAGATGAAGAATGGGAATTCTGAATGGCTGGTTAAGTACTTTGTTAATCTTGATGACATGATGAGACTATTTCCAACCACTACAAGAAAAACTAGAACGGGCAACGAACTTTTCCCGGGCGACATTTGTCGCCCGGGAAAGGTCGCTAAACGACAAAAATCCATCCGACGTGGCACCAATTCTGATAGACTTTTTAGTCAAAGTATGTGGTGAGTTTCCCGGGCGACATGTCGCCCGGGAATATTTTTATTAAAATTTAGAAATACAAAATCACCGAAAATCCTGGCGGCAATTTTTCCCGCTCAGGTTTCCCGGGCAACATGTCGCCCGGGATAATGTATTTTATCAAAAAATTTAATTTTGCCTTTAAAATCATTATTATTTATAAAATATGTTTTATAACTATACATTTAAAAAGATACTTATAAAATATATAAATACTTATATAAAAAAACTACGTTTTTAGGTTCGTTTCGGTCCGATATGTCGTATACTCTAACAAAAAATATAGTGTGTATTTTGTATGTCGATATGCCGTATTTTCGGTCCGATATGACGACGGCGAGGACGGAGAGGATGAGGACGATAGTTAGGAGATGTTGGGTAAGTATATATATGCTATTTTGTGTCTTAAATATGTGTGTTTTGGAACTTGTTATCTTGGCGACCCTTATGTGAATATTTGTTTCCCCGTACATTTAGAACTTGTTATCTTGGTGAATATTGACTTGTATCTTGCGGATAATGCAAGTTTTGTGACTTCGTCACCCGTTTGTTAGGCTATTTTGTTTATTCGGATTTTGGACGTATTTAGCGTTATTATATCAAATGCGTTGATCGTATTGTGTTTTGGATACAAGTTGTAATGTATTTTGATAGATTATATATTGGTTTACACAGGTTTGTGTATTGGTAGATTTTTTCCCGAAAAATTTTGTAAAAAATATGGATATAGCCTGCTGTGCAGGCAGTCCAAAAAAATGCAGACTTATCCCGGGAGACATGTCGCCCTGGAAAATAATGCCCAAAAATAGTGTAGGGTTATCCCGGGCGACATGTCGCCCGGGATTCTTCCTAAATAATTAATTTAAAAACTTTCCCGGGTGACATGTCGCCCGGGATTCTTCCTAAATAATTTATTGCAGCCTCTTCCCGGTCGACATGTCGCCCGGGAAAATAATACCCAAAAATAGTGTAGGGTTATCCCGGGCGACATGTCGCCCGGGATTCTTCCTAAATAATTAATTAATCTAACATCAATTTTAATTAGTGATTTTATAAACCGATTATCCCGGGCGACATGTCGCCCGGGAAAACCCTCCACGGTGGCACTTAATTGCTCCACTGAAACCACGTGGGCCCGGCGTTGTCTCCCGGGTAAGTCGCTCGGGAACGTATCCCCTTCGAGCTTTTCCGCTCAACTTATCCCGGGCGACATGTCGCCCGGGAAACGCATCCCCAGTGACAAGTCGCCCGGGATACCCCGGTTTTGTCGCTGGGGAAAATGGCAACTGTTGTAGTGGACTTGCAAATCCTTTATTTTATGTACCCATCTAACCTTCTTAATATCCTTTCACGGAATCTCTGCCGTGGACTATTTTGTGACGAATGAGGCCACCAACACTCCTGGTGGCATCCGTTTTCACAAGGAAATTGGTATTCCATACACAAAACAAATAATGCGTACCAGTAATGACTTCATTTGGTACTCTGTCTTCCAACAAAACAACTCTTCCGATCAAAAACCCTTAGATTGTGTAAACGTTTACATCGTAGAGTTTGATGAGGCAGAAGGAATTAGTTGGGGAAATAACAATATTAACGTTAGTTCTATTTTTTTACATGGGTACAAAGGAGACCTTAAATGGAAATTCACATCCCTATTTTACCATAAAATGACACATATGTTTCAATGGGATGGTGAAGGTCATGCGCCATTGATGTTGGTTGAAAGAGTCGCCGATTATACAAAGTTAAAAGCAGGTTATGCTCAAGAGGGATTTGCAAAGCCGGGACTGTTAGCGGATTAGTCTTCATGGCCCAAAGGCATATTTATCTTTGTATTATGTGTAGGCCCATTATCTAGCTTATATAAACATATCATTGTAACTTATTATGACACCAAAAATACACAATCTTTCATGATCTAGATAATTAACTCACAATTGTCTTGTTATATCCTCTTGAATTGTTTAATTTATTTGATATAGCCAAAGTCCTTACAAGAGATTAATCGGAGATCATATAGTTTTTCATTCGTTGACTTGCATATAATTTTGCTAATTGATTTGTACAATTAATTTAGTGTCACACTAAAACACATATGATCGGTACTTTATTGTTCTTCAAGGCAATTTGTCATCACAACCGACAAGTACATACATATATTTTTTCTATAAATTAAGATGATGAATCGGTTATTATTATTAGTTATTTAGTTTTCATGAAGCTTATATAAATGTTTATGATATATATGTCTTTTGCCATGTAATATTGATGAGAGTAATGACACGTTAACTATCACAGTGGATTTATGTGCTAAAAGACGTGTGTTAATATTTAATGATCGTACAACAGATACAACAAAGGATATATGATTTTCTCTTTACTGTTATATTGTAACATTACTCCGTCCATAACTGTACATTGATGGAGGTTTAATATTATTTTTGATTCACGCGAGATTTTTTTTTTGATCTGCTCGAACAGGTAATTCTTGGGAAGAGAAGGTCAGCCGCAACTTTCATATCTTCAACTAATCATCATCTTATATTTTTATTCAAACTACTTTTGTTTAATGTTTTCTAATTAAAGTATGACAATTCAATTAAAATATGCATTTCATGGAACGGTTCATATATTAAGAGACAAAAAGGACTATGGGTGTGTTTGGCAGACAGCATTTGAGAGCAATTAGCATTTAACATTTAACATTATTATTACAAAGCTCGTTTGGAAGAAAGCAATTAGCATTTATAAAATTATAAAAACGCTAGCTCTTTGAATTAGCATTTAGCGTTTAGCATTTAGCATTACGTCATTTTACACATTAAAATTACAGTTACATCTATTCTGCCAAACACTTTTATAAATTAAACTGTTACTGCTAACTGCTAATGCTAACTGCTTAAAACTGCTAACTGCTACCGCTATTTTCAACAAACACGCCCTAGATCACAATGTCTCCCACTATAATATATAAAAATTATTTAGTTCGTTCATTCGTTTACAAAACGATTAATCGCAACACAAAATAATTTAATTTTGTAGGAGAGTTTTTAGGTAGTGGTTGTATATGTTTTATTATATGAAGTGAGTGCTCGAATATGATTGAAAGGGTTGATGATAGTCAGGTTTGTACGAACGGGCTTTTTTTAACTTTTATAATTATAACTATATATTAAAAAGTGGTATATAAAAGTTCACTGCTTCGCGTAAGCATTAATTGCTCACATACCTATCTCTCTCATCTCACTTCATGCACCTACTTTCTTTTTTGAGTCATATCTTCTTCTACCTATAACCATTTCGTTCATTCAGATCACTCATCCCACTTCACTAGTTCACTTTCTTTCTTGGGTCATATCTTCTTTCACCTACAAGCATTTCATTTATGAATATCTCTTTCTCACCTCCTTTGCTCTCATGTGAATTTAATGGGGTTATATGTGGTCTGCGGTTTATTATGGTTTTGATGTTTTTCATCTTTCCGGATGATGTGATATGACCGGATGTTGTCGGTAAGGTTTGTTATTATGTTTTTTAAACATCGTGTTTTTATGAATTGCATGCGATTTTGATCGGGTTTGGTTTGGGGTTTAATCGGGTTTGATTTTTGGGGTTTCTATGCATTATGTTATATTCTTTTTAATTGAAATGCAACTTTGATCGGGTTTGATTTTGAGTTTTTTTTAAACATGATGTTATGTTGAACTACATGCAGTTTTGTTCGGGTTTGATATTGGGGGTTTTTAAACAAGGTGTTATAATTACATGCAGTTTTGATCGTGTTTGATTTTTGAGGTTTGTTATAAATTCTTGTTTATATTACGACTTTTTGGTCGTTCTATATATATCTTGTGTTATTGATCTATGAAGTAACATGCCCCGGAGATCCTTATTCCGCTGCAACCCAATTTGGGGGTGTTATAATTTAGGAAGCTTTTGGAGGAATTACATGTGACTTGGGCTCATTTGGAGAAGAAATGGACAAGATTACAACTCTACACCAAAGTGGTTTCAAGAATTGCTCACAGAGCGTGGAAACGGCGTCGCAATTTCCTAGTGACGCCGTCAGATCATACAAGAGACGGCATCAGAAAAATTATGATGGCGTTAGAACGTAACCGCCTCAAAATAAACCCTATAAGATTCGGCCAAGCGACGGCGTCAGAAAACCTGCGACACCATCGCGGCCAATTTCCTTATATACATACTCGTTTTTAGGGTTTTAGTGTGCCACTTTTGGGAGACGAACCCTAATTATTTTAAGTTGAACGTAGCAGCTTTTAGGGCATTTTAGGGTATCAAAACCCTATTGTATCAGCCTTAAACCTATGTTTTAATGAAGTGAAGTCTCCTATCTTTTATCATTCAATATGTCTATGTGTTGTATGATTGATTCTTGTTCTTTGCTTCCTTTTAATATGCTAGGCTAGATCCATTAGTATTTACTTATGATTGCATGAAACTTAGGTTGTAGATCCTTTTAATATTGCTTCTTGTGATGGATGTGCGCGTTAGGCTCTAGAAAACTGGCTATAAAATATTACATTAGCATAGACGTATAGGGAAACGCGAGTGTGTAGAAAGGATACCATCGGTAACAGTCTTCATACTACCTTACCCCTAATATGGTTGATCCCTCTTAAGTGTTTTAATGCATGTAATGTACTCTTAGGGGCCTTGTAATAGTCTTCATACTACCTTACCTGTGCGTTTCCTTAACGGAATATTACATAGACGGCGGATTCGTGTAATCTGTTCATGACCTAGGAAATACTACATAGATCATCACAAGTGTGACAAAGCAATAGGATTAGGAGAAGCAAACTAAAGAGTAGTGCATGATTAAGTAAATACGTTCATTTACCATATAAGTTTCCACCAAATTAGTTTAGTTTAATTATTAGTTAATTAGTTTAAATCAAAACCCACCTCTAAAACCTGAATTTTACCTACTTTCATAAAAACATAAAAATACAGAAATAATCTTCTCTCAACCCCTTAGATCTTAGTTAACTTTAGTTCGACCCTTCAGACGCTATTCCCTTAAAGAACGATAACAACCCCCGAGTCCTTGTTATACTACACTGCAACGATTAGGTACTCTGCCTAGGGAGTTGTAAAACTTGTTGCGTTTACAACGACCGCATTAATATGCTTTACTTGTTGAATTCTTAACTACTAAATTAAATGAATTCATAATTGATTAATGAATTGGTTCATGCAGGGTATCATTCCAGCCATTAAAACTGTGTTCTTAAGTGCAGAACACAGATATTGCTTGCGACACATACATGAAAATATAGGGATGGTGTGGACAAGCATACAAGGATTTGTTGTGGATATCTGCATCTACTATAAGTGTTAAGGAGTTTGAAAAGTATATGTTGGAGCATAAGAAGATGAATCCTAAGGCATATGAATTGTTGAACAAGATACAACCAGAACATTTGTAGGATATTGGAAATCATAACACTATCGAATGACTAGTGGATTAGCCAAGTTCTAGAGAGAGAAAGTAAGAGAGAACTTTCTAGTAAGAGAAAATAAACTTGTATTATGTAAATGACTAACCCACCTCTTCCATGGCATGGAAGAGGCTTATATGGTTACAATAAAACCGGCCATAAGGCCTAGGTAGTGGGCTTACACATTGGGTTTAATACCCGGCCCATTACCGAATGTTATACATTAACTACTTAACTACGAGCAACAATAAAAGGTAAAATACATAGGGTGACTGAGTCTTTTTCTAATATCTAACAATCTCCCCCTAAGGTAGGTCACCTCAAAAAATACTAATTTAAGCTCTGCAATCTTGATCTTGTGTTCAACTCGTAGTCTTTGATTCTTCAGGCATTGATTTCTTTGTACATAATGTAGTGATCTTTGAGCTTAGTTCCATTGATTTGTGTGATCTTTGAGCTTTCTTAGAGATCATCAGCCATAGTAAATCTCTTAATCATCCTTGTTGTGGTATTGCCTCCATGTAATGTTGTGACCTTCGGACCAACATGCTCATACTTTTATGGATCATGATAGCATACATCAGAGTTGCGGAAGCTGTGTTGTAGGTCTTTCAGTCTTCATGATGTCTTTGATTAGGAACATTAAGTGTGAGCATGGGGTTGTGAATTGACATGTCTCATGCCATCAGCTGCTACCGTCCAGTTTAAGTTAATCCACCATGGGTGTATCAACAGGGTCACACGAATCCATCCCAAATTTCTTTAATATTTCAAGAGCAAATTTTGATTGATTAATAAAAATGCCTCCGAAATTTTGAGAAACTTGTAATCCTAAAAAAAAGACATTTGTCCCATAATTGGCATTTGAAATTTAGAACTCATTTCATTGGAAAATATGTCATACGCTTTAGGGTTGGTCGAGGCAAATATAATATCATCTACATATATTTGAACAAGAAGAATA